>PVJO010013818.1:0-50413 GCA_004026905.1 Hystrix cristata | reverse complement strand
TTATTTAATTTTCATAATAACACTTTATGATAGGGATTGTTATCCCTATCTATACATGAGGACATTTAGACAATTACGATAAATACATTAATTAAGACTGTAAAGTAACTACCGATAAGAACAATTTTCAGATGCAGGCAAGGTGGCGCCGACATTCCAGGGGCTCCTTCTCTCTTTCCAAAGAAGCAATAATTTTCCCGTGTTCCCTAGTGTTTCTGCATGTCTCCAAGTGAGGCAACATCTGTCTTTTTCCAGACAACCCTTTCAAGGATATTAGCAGAGATGGCCCTTGATTTAAGACAGCTCAGCTTTACATGGTGTGAAAGTGATGTGATAGGCATCCAGCAGAAACTTTAATTTGAATTTTGGATTTTGGCCCTCACTAGGCTGGAGTACAGGTACTATCCTGTCCTGTCATGTTGGCAGCAAGATTGAGCCACTGCTCCTAGTTAGCCACATGGTCACTGTAGTAAACAACTGCATCTCTACATCATACTACAAGCTAAGTTGTGATGTTCTGAAGGTTAAGTGTATTAAATGTATTTTTGACTTCTGATATTTTCAACCTGAAATGAATTTATTGGGGTGTAACCCCATCACACGTTGTGGAACATCTCTATATTGCACAGACGTGGAAGATAGAAATAACATTTTCCTGCAGAGCAAAGGGCATGTTTTCTTGCAGCTTGGAAAAACAGATTTATTGTTTTCTTCTCCAGCAAAGAATAGCCATGCTTTCTGCCGCTTGGAAAAGATTTGCTTTCCTTAAATTCAGGATTCTGCTCCTTCACGTGACTCACCATATGTGCAGGTGTCAGCCGGCCTCTGTTCCTCACCTTAGAGGAAATAAGTATTGGGGCTTGGTACAAAAACGCTGATACTCTGACTACTGCTGAGAGCATAAGTAAATAGTCATCTTTCACCTTTAAGAGGAGACTCAAGTCTTGGAGCATTCATGAAATGGTGGCTGGCTGACCCCCACACTGTATAGCTCGTAACATTCTTATAATAATAGTGATAATAATAATAAAACACAACTATACCACTGTTAAATGTCTTTGTTATTCTACTATATATTTTTAAAGTATTTTCGTGTGCTAATGACTTATTTAGAATATCACTAAGTACTTCATGACTATGTCTTCTTGAAATTATTTATATGTGTGAGCACAGTACTTTGACATTTAGTTTATGATTACTTTGTAGCAGTATGCTGTAATTATAATACCTTATCTTAATCACCTAGCAGTATTTAATGTTAGATGATGACATGTCATTTTAGTTTGGGAGACAGGACAAAAAAGTTTCACACGCAGGATGCAAAAGAACTACAATTTTTAAAATATGTCAATAATAACATCGAACATATTTTATTATAAATTATATCACTTTTAGCTTTCCAGACATTATTTAAAAAACCTGATGTGCCCTCCACCAAATACAGCAAGGATTGGGTACAAAGTTTAACTCAATTGGACAAGCCTGTTGTTTTTTAGTCTGTTAGAAGATATGTAGCCAAAAGTATCATCAAGAATCGAACCTGGCTATTTCAGTTTTTGACTGAAATTTTAAATGACAAAATATAAGCCATCTCTCCTTAAATAGAAATATATTGGTTGCATATTTCAATAAAAATCACTTTGTAAAACTCAAGTTACTATGTTTTGGCAAATAATGTTGAAGTTTGAATAATATGCTAGAAACTTCAACTATATTAAATAAATGCAATCTACACAGAAGTACTACATTCCCTAGAAGCAAGACAAAATTAAACTCATTATGTAGAAACCTGCTACAACATGCTGATAATTTTAAAAAAGTAATACTTCTCATTTGTAGAGTTCTTTATAATCCTAAGCAGATTTGCACATGTTTATAATTTTCAACTTATGATACCAATTATGCAAACTCATCTGGTGGTTAGGAGAGCAAAGAGTCACAGAACTAATAAACATTGGCATTAAGACAAGCACCCAGGAATTCTACCTCACTGTCAATTCAATATACTTGCTACATTTCATATATTGATTTATACTTTTAAAGTCAGCATAGTAATTATGACTTTCAAATGTGTACCAATCTTTTGCTTATGTACATATGAGTATACATAGAACTATGAAACAAGAAAAAAGAAGACAGAGGTGTTGGAAAAGGCAGTGTGAAGAGACAAGGGGGATTGTCCAAAAAATCCCAGATTATTCTTCTTTACACCACAGCAGAAGCATTACATTTGATATAGCAGTCCCCTATTAGTTATTATGTGTTTACAATTCCATCCCTGAAGTCCCTTAGAGTAGACTGTTCCGTGACTACTGTCTTTATTACCCAGCAAGCGGCTAGTCAATAACCTGCCTCCAGCTTCTTCCTCGCCCGTCATTTCTATTCCCGCCAGTAGTCTTTTCTCCCTCAGGTCACTCTTCCCTCAGTGAAACAGCAGAATAAAAGCACATGTAGACATATGTGAGTATGGTGCAGCTGGGTGATACTTAAACAGAGTTCACAACAGTGTTGAAGTGCTACCACCCCAGACTGAGCAACTGCTATGGAAATACGAGTGTGGAATGAGTATTTTCATATCATGAATTAAATAGTATTGACTATTAATCATAAGAAAAACAGAAAAACAGCAACAGAGATCCTGGCACTGCATTACTGAAGAATAAGAAGAATTTGAACGGGGCACAGTTGCGTATGTCTGTAATCCCAGCACTCCAGGGGACTGAAGCAGGAAGATTACAAGTTGCAGCTCAGCCTGGGCAATGTTGTGATGCAGTGAGAGCCTTTCTCAAAAATAAATAATATGCTGAGATGTAGCTCATTACAGAGGCCCGGAGTTCAATCCTAAGTATAAAAAAAAAAGTAAGAAGAGTTTGCCAGATAGGAAAGGGGAAAGAGGAATGTGATATTTCATGGAGAGTGAGGGCTGCGTGCAACGTGAGGCTGAGTGTGATGTAGCCGAAGCACATGGACGCAAATAGGAATTAGACAAATAGTAAATGACAGCAAAAGTTCAGTAGTCACTGCTGGCATTGATGTATTTCATGTATACATATGTGTGTGTATGTGCTTACTTGAATTAGAATCTCATCTCTGTTTTTTAACCAGTTCTCATGTATCACACATTTAGTCAGGACGGCACAATCTTCAAATAAGCAGACTTCTGTTTGAAACCCAGAGAGGCCATATTTACTTCTCAATATTTTAGGACCTCAGTTTTCTCTTCAAAAAGATGATAATATATGCTTTTATTTGGGGACTGAATAAACTACATATAAAATTCTTCTGTTCTGGTATATGTCAATCACTCAATACTTTTCAACCAGTAATTATAGTCATGGCAATAATGTATACAAAATGTGTAAGGCGCGTAGTTACCAAATTGCTCGTGCAATTACTAATCAGTATGGATTAAATGCAATAAACATATGTGCATGGAAAGTCCTCTGTCTAGAAAGTTCTCTGCTTTGTTATCACACGTATGTTACACTAACTTCAAGGACTGGTGGGGCATCTGCAAGCCCTACTTGGAATGATGAACGCGAGCCAGCCATTCTGTAGCCCCCGAGCAATTTTAGAGTCCTTCTCTTGCCACAGTGGGTTAACATATAATTATGTGCCTGATTGGTAGAGGTATCCAATTTGATTTTGAGCTCCAAAAGTAAAAGGGTGTCTATTTATTCATATTTGATTCCTTAATAATACCGAAGTCAATGTTCAGTAAATGTAAAATTGCATAGGTTGAATCCTCAGACATAACCAGCTGCTCTAACTCGATCTTACCGAGAAATTGCTCACAACATATTAAAAAGCAACCGGAATATTGCAGAAGCTTGATTTAGATCACCATAACAGATGTACAAGCCAGTTTCGCGATCTGTTAGCAATGTTCATGTGAAGAATGCTTTTTTTTCTTAATGCGTGCATTTGCATAGGGAAAAATTAAGAGTTGCTCTGTTTATATCCATCTGAGAGAAACAAATGCTTTTTGTTTTGCTCAACTGGCAATATTGATGTTTTTCAAGTATGCATTCATTATTAAACCAGCAAAAGGAAATAAAAGTTCAGTACTAGCTGTCAGATATAAACAGTTACAAAATCCAGAATATTAATTAGCCACTGTCTTAGAAATTCATGTCATACACCTAAGAAAAAGAAAACTCTGTCATGGGCTGTACTTTGTTCCCTTATTCATAGTTTGTATCTGTGTAAGAGGACTAATTGTGCTAATTATTTCAGAAGATAAATGGAATGCATTAATTTCTTACATTAGTCATCTACAATTTATATTTTATAATATTTTCCTTTATCTTTCTTTCTTTAATCATCCAGTCCCAGTTCTACTCTTTGTTCCTCACCAACATGTGTGCATTAATTTTCGTATTTCACTCATGTATCTGTGCATGTGTACATGCTAATACACACGTGTGCATTTATGCTCAATCTGGGGTTGTTTGAGCAGTATTAAGGGGTACTTAAGAGTATCTGTTTGCATTACCTGATGTAAGGAGGTGAACGTGTTAACCTCTGAACTTGTCTCATCTGTAAAGTGGGAAAGTCACACTACCGACTCATACCTTGCAAGGATCTCGTAAGAATTAAGTTAGAGCATGTAAAGTCTTGCGAAGAACACCTGGTATATATTAAGACCTCAAAAATTATTGGTTCTCCTTATTAAAACCTATGGTTATTTCGATTCATAAATAGCACCCAGGAGTTTTGATTTTTTAAAACTCAACATTAATTTTCCAGTCCTCTAAATGTTAGTATTTAAGGGGGAAAAAAAAAGCAAAACTAATGTTCCTTTAAAATGACATAATGTTCCCTCTTATATATAAGTTGCATTTTATGGACCCACAATTAATGTCATGGCTTTTAAAAATAATTTTAGATTCAATGCTGCTATGAGCAGCAGGTTTCCTTGAACAAATACATGAGAGTCCGTCTTGGTTAGAAAAATCAGCAAGCCAGATGAAATACTTGTTCTCAAAAAATTCTTTTCAAAGTAGCTCTAATTAGATTACTTATTGCCATGTATAATAAGAGTTGGGATTTTTCATATGTTGATATTATATACTAATATCAGACTTTTTTCTGAAGGTTGACACCAACATATCAATAGTAGTTAATTGTTTTAATTTGGATGACCCTGCTTTTCTTAGGGTTGGGTGTGTTTTCATATGTTTAATAGCCTCTTACATTTCCCTCCTGTGAGCTAACTTCACACATTAGACTTTTTTCTACTGTGTAGTAATTTTCTTGTGTGTAAAACCTGCCTACAAATTTGCTATGTGTTTTGGCATTGTTTTTCAGTTAAAAAGAAGTAATAGAAATTTCTAAACTTTACTATGTGCTGCTTTTTGACTTTTACAATCCATATATAGTAAACAATAGAAAACTTTTCTAAAATTATAAATAGAATGGACATATTAGGAAGGATCTGGTTGATCTACTGTCCTCATTTTACATAGTAAATATTCCTGGGGTATCATAAATGCTTGATGTAATAGAAATGTAGGTATACAAATGCTACTTGAGTTTGCAGGGTTAACCAGTAGAAGAGATGTTGGAAGTAGAATAAGGGAGTACAGGAAAGTGAGATGGCCTACACGGGAATCTGTTTACCATTATGGTAGAAATTCAATAAAACATCAAAAGCTTATAATCATAATAGCATACACATATCATTGTAAAAATGGCATGAAGAGTTGGTAAACTAGAGAAAGGTGCTTGCTTTTCTCATTGCATATATTGCTGAATATCTTGTATATACTAATAATGTACTTTTAAATTCAGGCTAAAATAAAATACAGACAACAGCAGAATTGCCATAATATATCAATAGATTGAGGGGAAAAATTAAGGTTTTTTATGACCAAGAATGGTTTATTACAAATTGCAGGCTGGATTCAACAGAGAATTACATTAATTCAATATAATAAAGAAATCATGAAGAACAAGCATATAATAATCTCAATTCATTCAGCATAAGCATTAGGAAAAATTCAACCCCCATTTTTGACAAAAAGTCAGCCAAGTCAGAATACAAAGGAAATCCTCAAACCTGACAAAGAGCAACCACAAAAACAAACAGCCAACATTTTTTACAGACTAATTTTTAGAGCAGTTTTAGATTCATGATAAAATGGGGTAGAAAGTACAGAGATTTCCCATGTAAACTCTCCCCCTCTCTGTACACTGCCTCTGCTACTATCAGCAGCACCCACCACAGTGTATTTTTTGCTACAACTAATGAACACACATTGATACATCATCATCACCCAGTCGGTGCAGTATATTAGAATCCCCCATTATATTGTACATTCCATGTATATTCTGTAAGCTTGTACATATGTACAATGACATGTGTTCACTATTATACCATTGTGCAATATAGCTTCGCCTCTAAAATTACCGTATGTTTTACCTATTTATCCCTTCCTCTCTCCTAACCCCTGAAAACTATATCACTGACTCCATAGTTTTGTTTATCCCAAATGTCGTGTTTGGAATAGTAGGTATTTCAGTCACCTTTCCATCATTGTGACCAAATGCCTGACAATTTAAAGGAGAAAATACCTGATTTCAGAGGACTCAGTCCATATCTAGCTGACTCCAAGCAGAAACATCATAGCAGAAGACCTGGAGCAAAGCTGCTCTGTTCATGGTAGCCAGGAAGCAGAGCAAGTGAACAGTGCCAAAAAAGAAAGGATGAAAGACCAGATATAGATCCCAAGGTCTCGCTTCCATGACCCTCCCAAACACATGGAAAGTATGTTTTACTAAACACTCAGGTGGCTCCCAAAGTCAATCCACTTGACAGAGTGCCTTAACTGTTACAACCCACCCCCTGTCAGCTTGACTCAAACACATCTCCCTAAACAATAATATCCAAACAAACACAAGAATGTAACTCTACCTAACATGATACAACTATCCTACATGCACCCTAAACACAAGAATCTTTTTTCCAACAGTCCCAACAGTCTCAGCATTGCTAAAAAATCTCAGGTCTAATTCTCCTCTGTGACAGAAGACAAACTCTTAGCTTTAAATTCTTGTAAAACTCAAAAATTATTTAGATAAGCCCAAGATACAAAGGTACCTCATCCAAAAGGAATAAGGAGATGGAAAATAGTTAGATGAAAACAAGACCAATATCCAGCAAGGCCAACATTATAGTCTATAATTCATCCAGGACATGTGGTAAGATGAAATTCAAAAAAGTTTTAACAGCTCTACACCTAAGCCTTGCTAGCTAAACTCTATGTGGTCTCTCTTGGGCTGGTCCCACTTACTGCCTGCGGCTTTTCCTCAGGAGCTTCCCACATTCCTGGCATCTCCAGCTTCCTGGGTTCTCTGATACATGTTCAGATTCACTCTCACAGCTTCATACACTGCCCTCTCAGGGAAACACTGCCTTGACTCACAGGCTTTCCTTTGCAATCCAGGTGGAAGTCTCCATGACCCTACAACTCTTCTATTCTGTGTACCTGAACAACCAGCATCGTGTGGATGATGACAAAGTCTACTGTCAATGGAAGCAGTACCCTGGCCCCCTTGGAGCATGGCTGCAACATCCTCTGACTTTCTGGATGACCAAGCATTGTGAAATGAATCCAGGGGACCGATTCTTTAGGAAGCCTGTGTGGAGCAGAAGATCCATGGCCTCTCTTATCAAATGAACAATTTACATTTTGCACCCTTAAGTCTTAGATGGATAGGATCTTGCTGATTTTTACAATCTCAACACATCTTTCATCTTGTCTTAATACAAAGAACATGGTATCATTGTTGTCACTTTTAGTTTATTAGTATATGTGTGTAGTACATAACATTTATATTCCTTGTGGGAAGTAAGTACATGTACATAACACATATTAAATTTTGTATCCCCATTCTCTTTCCTTGCTTGCTTCTCCACCCATTACTTGATCCCCCCTTTCTTTTCTTTTTCTTTCTTTTTTTTTGCACATTTTTTTTGTACATGTTTGCAGAGCATGTTTAGAATCTTTGTGTGGAGTTGGTACATGGACATAACACATTCAAATTACTCTTTTTCATCTCTTACCCTTACCTTTCTCCTCTACTCTTCATCTCTTGATCTCCCTTCCCTTTTGAGACCAAACTACGGTGTCTCCACATTGGCCTTAGTGAAGCGAAATATACAGACATTTCCAAAACTATGCCTGGCTTAGATGCTATCAAACCATGAAATGAGTGTTTGGAAAGGACTCCAGTGAGTTAGTCTTTTTGGAAACAACCAGCCCAGAATGTGAGTTACTCTGTATTATGTGTAATACAACTTTCATGGATGAAGCAACACAACATGGTTTGCAAGAAACTGAGAAGGGAGAATGAAATCCTCACTTAACAAAAGCAACAAATACTATTAGCCTGCTGACCTTTCAGGGCTCCATAATTCTCACATCCATTTGTTTTAAAACAATGAAGAAAATAAGGCTTGTGAAGATTAAATGATATATTGTAAGATAAAACTGTCCCGAAAACAGTAAAATTGGATATACCTGTAGAACGGAAAATTAAATCTTCCTGAGTTTCTCTGAATAATCAAGTCATCAAAGATAATTTTCATATCCCAGCTCTCGTGAATGAACATATTCTTTGGGTAATATTTTGCCAGAGAGTTTTAGTTAGTTGCCTTCAGCACCGTCTCCATCACTCATCAGCCACAATTAGTTTCTAGAGGGAACGCTCAGAATTCTAATAAAATCATGTTATAGGGTTAAAGTGGAGATACAATAAGGAAAGAAAAAGGTGAATGAGCAAATTTTTCTGCTGTTTTTATGAATGTCCTCTCTATATAGTCCAAGTTTATTTTTAAGCTAAAAAAAAAAAACTGTTTTAACTGTTTTAATATATTTTAAAGCTATAATTTCCTGAAGGCCTCACTTTGTTTAGAAATGTCTGATTTAAGGGTTTAACTGATGTTGACGCTGTTCCCATCCAGCCAGTCGACCACCCACCGAGGTTTTAATAGGCCCTGCCAGGGTATTAATAAGGCTTCTAATTGCTATGGACTGGGAACTAAATTCACTGCAACAGATGGAGACGGTCACCAGGTCAGGCCAGCCAACCGGTCTGTGGCCCAAAAGAGTCTTCTGAGAAAGCTGGACCATGTCACAGGCTAGGTCAAGTGGTCTTGATCACATAAACCTAACAGCTCTTGGAGATGACATTTAAATTCTCCCACACTATAAGGAATACTGTGTTTAAAACAACCGAAACTATGTAACCTAAAATAGTGACTCAATTTCAAGTGGACCCCAAAATTTTAGCATATGTTCAAAAAGTAAATAGAAAAGTAAATGAGATAATGTTTCTCAATTGGTGAGATAATATTTAGAAGTTTCCTAAACAAGCCTCTGTAGCTTAAAAATAATGTTCATTGAGATACATTTTTATGTCTTTGATATATGCCCCCAAACCTACTCTTACTCATATATCATTCCCTAGAATTTGATTCGCTAGCAATCATACTTCATTGAGAAATTAGGAGAACGGGTTCTACCTCAGTTCCTGTCTCAATTAGTTGTGAATTCATTCAGGTCACTCAGAAACTACATTTCTTATTATCCAAATGAGGAATAAATGAGGAGATGGTACATTAACTCAATGGAATGGTTTTCTGTTACTTAATTTGATAATTATAAATAGGATATAGCACTTTTGAAAAATGGTTATAGTTTAATAACTCAAATGATTTGATATAATAAGTAGTGAAGGGCAAAATACAAAATTTGTTATGCCTTAATTTCAAAGGAACAAACTACCTATGCCCTTGCTAATGAAACTATTTACACTATGTATCAGCAGTTATCTATCAATAAATTTCAGCCAAATTCTAGAACTGGAGTTCGTAGCCCAAGTGACAAGGGATAGTCCTTAGAAAATCAGTAGTACTTACAGTGGCCAAAGCACAAACCAGAGCTCTCTATCTGAGGACATTGCAAAAGAATATTTATAAGCATATAATGTAGCTAGTAAAGATGAGCTTTGATTATTAGTATTATGGTAAAATTGAAGACATATTATTTCAATGCATAATTTTCACAGGAATTGAAAGAAAAAAAAGTCAAACCCATTGGACCTAATTACTTGTGGCTATATCTTTGTCAGTCAAATTAAACCTAAACTGATTATATTACAACTCTGATGATTTAACATGATGGGACAAAATGCATGATTCTATTCATCACTTTTCTTTCTGTAAATAATACTCTAAAACCTATAAAAACGTTAATCACACTTGGTATGGAAAGCAATTTGTATTCAGATATGCCTGAGTGTGCCACAAAGGATTTATCTTTCATCTGGTGACATAGATCAAGAAGAGCCCAGGTCCACAACCTTGAAGGTACGAAAATCATCACGCAGATACTCAACAGGATATGCAGAAGTCACAGAACCATTTCACTGAACTCATCTTGATAAGAAATCAGTTCTCACTACCTGTACTCCTCCTTCTTCAGACCAAGGTATTTACTACAAAAGGCTCTGCTTATCATCCTGTTTCTACTCTTGACCCCTCTCATCCTCACAGAGCGGTCAGAAGTGATCTTTAAAGACGTAGACCAAAAGGCTGCAGTTGTACAAGTTCATATAAATTGACTCTCTCTAAATACAATCAGATGCACCAGATACAATATGCACTAATTACCAGAAAAGCTTTTTAAAAGCTAAAAGGCAGATCAAAAACAGCTCCAGAAAATGCTGCAGACATGTTTGAAATCAAGTATGTAACCAGACTATTGGAACATCAAAGATACTTTAAAGGGCTTCAGAAATATTATGCACTAGAAGCTAAGGTTGCACAGTTTACTGGGGTGTTACACTTTAGATCGAAAATGTCCCAGAAGAAGTCTTGTGTGTTTGGGAAATGATAAGATCATCAGGGCACTATACACACCAGTAGACTCATCCATTGATGAGTTCAATAGCTGAATATGCTGCTAGATTGTAGGCTTGGTTGGTGGTCAGCCACTGGAGCACGATTTATAAGGGTATATTCTTTTCCCTGGAAGAACCCTTCTCACTCTTATTTCTGGCTGCCATGGAGTGAGCTGCTGTCCTCTACCAGGCCCTGCACTATGCCATTTCTACTTTGGAGCCAGCCCACCATGGACTGAACCATGAGCCAAAATAAACCTCTTCTCCTTTAGGTTGTGGGTATTTTGTCCTAGCGATGGAAAGAGACTGATACATGAGTTAAGAATAGACTTTTAGGCACGATAACTCTTCAAAGAAGATAGTGGTATACCCATACTTCCTACATAAAGCTCAGACAAGTATCAGGGTGTCTAATTTAACAGGTTGTCAAATTTTATGGCATATCCTCAGAAGTGGGAGCAGAAAGAGTGTGAACATTCTGACACATTGCAGTGTAAATTGTGGCCTTTGAAACTGTCCAATGTACACCATGATAAAACGCTAGGAAACAATTTTACTGATATCCCAAATGATCCCAATCACCTTCAAGATTAAGGCAAACCTGAATGCAACAGTACTCTTCCAAGCTAACACAGGTATGGCAGCCAAGACTCTGAACAAAACAATGGAAGAACAAACAAAATGAAGGGAAAAACCACTGCCCTGATACGCTATATCCACAGACCATGTGCATGGCAGGAATAGCTCAAATGCATCCTCTGAGTGGGAGAGGAAATGTCTAGTCAAACATAAACAAGAAAAAAAAATCATATTGTCTGCAGGAATATGGATGGGAAAGGGGATGTTCGAATTAAGAGGAAGAAGCAACGCTCAGAATAACAATGTGGAATGTAAAGGAAAAAGGAGACAATATGAAAGTAGAAAAGAGACTATTAAGGAAGAGGAAGGCTATTAGGAGGAGGGTGGAGAGAAGGGCAAGGGGGAAAACGTGGGGTGTAGATGATCAAACCAAGTTATAGCCTTGTACGGATATGCCAAAATGACAACCATTATATTGTACACCCAATATGCTCTGAGAAAATAGAAAATCATGACTTTGGATTGAGGTGACCTCTAAATGATAGTCTCTCTAGGCATTTAGTTTAAGCAAATGTAAAAAAACTCTGAAAGAGAAGAAATTTATCCTGGGCTTCATGCAAACTCAAAAAATATTTTTCCAAAAGCAATGATTACTAATCATTCAGTTATGGTAACTGGGTACATGACAAAGAAAGTAACATAAATGTGAACTGGGAGCAGCAGGACGCTGGTCAGCTGCCGGGACCTGCAGACTCGCAGTATAAAGCAATCATGGTTTGCCAGATGAGATGCATGAATAACACAAATTGTTCCCCCTTTCCGGGACCATAATTTTTGCCACTTTCTAGTTGCTGTCATAACTGCCCTTGAATGGGGCTGGTCTCATGCTTCGCTGTGGCTATTAGAATGTATTAGACAGTGTCTGTTTAGAACCTAAACTCTGAGGCTGTGTAGTCTGCTTTCTTTTTTGCTCTCTAGGACCACCACGAAAAAACACAGGAGCAAATGTGCTGGAAAATGGGAGTCCCAGGGAGACACCTGAATCATCCCAGTCAAGGCCACCTCGATCATTCAAAACCTGGCCAAGGCATTAATACGGTGGCACGACCAAATACGCCAGAGGAATAATCTCGCTGAGTCCATCTTCGGAGGCCAACACACCGACCCGAGACCTAAATTAGCACAATTCCAATTGTAAGTGTCTCACCTCATTTCCAAAGTAATTCCTTGAAAATGAATGTAATTGTTTTCGGCATCTCGCCTAAGTTTTTCAGTGGGGAGTGGTAAAGGGCATTGCAAAAGAGGCCTCTCTGATTCTGGGGGCTGTATGTGGACACTGCTGCAGGTATGCAGACAGATCCAGCACGCACAGACCCAGCCGGGCTCAGTGATCCTAGTATCCCAAAAAGGACACCGCATGGTTTGGGAACGGACACCTCCGGGCTACTCCACTCTCTACCCTAAGAAACCCATCACTTTTCTGGCATCTTAAAGACATTCTCTAATTTCGAGTGTGAGCGGGGGTGTGTCTATGTGTGTTTAATATGACTTAGTTATCATTCCACACAGAGGCCACTTATTCAAACACTACGTATTAAACAAGTATCAGTCTTTTCCTGCCTGATGCATAGAGGTATGTTTAGCAGATTCCAAACTCTCTCATTTCCTGGACTCACTGTCTTGGCCCCCTTTCTCTTCATGTGTATCTATCACATACCATACTGCCTTGAATGGTGCAGCTCCAGACATCTTGGTGTTTGGCAACACAAATTCACGCTTTCTGTGCTGCCACTCTCTTCTATGACTATCCTGGTTAATTCTGAATCTTGTTTTGTAATAAAAACTTTAGAATCACTTGATAAATAAGACTCCAAATCATACTGAAATGTCTATTGGAACTGTTTCAAATAGATCTACTAATGAAGGAAGAATATGGTGTTGTGATGTCGAGTATTTCAGCAACATTCTGCATAACTTCACTCCAGTTCTCTCAGGCCGTGTTGGTCTGATGTGGATCCTGTGCAGAGGTCTAAGGCGCAGAAAACGAGGCTGCATGCCTGATGATCTCATTAAGACTTTCTGCTTGGGCTGGGGATTTAGCTCAGTGGTTAAAGTGCTTGCCTTGAAAGCACAAGGACCCGAGTTCGATCCCCAGCACCAAAAAAAAACAAAACAAACAAAAAAAAAAAGACTTTCTGCTTGCAGAGGGAGTACACCTCCTCTAGAACTTGTAGTCGGAAAAGCAAAAAGACCTGCTTCTAAAACTCTTCTGTGATTTCATCGTATTAACTTTTTTTTCTAGTACTTCAAAACATTTATTTCACAATAATTTATTTGATGTGAATTATCGTAGTGGAATTAAACTTCCCATTGGTACTGTCAGTATTTATCAAATTCTTACTATTGTGTAAACACATAAAATCCTTTACATTCATTTGTTTATTTGATCATACAGATATGAATTACGGTTGAAGGTCAGCCATTGTATTAGTTACCTTTCTAAAGTCAATGGTTTGCAAGAGAGCAGATTTAATACAAGACATTTACAAGTACAACATCCACACACACACACCAAATGCACGAAGAGTGTATAACATTTACCTATGCACTGGAGACCCAAAAGATCCAGTCAAAGGTCGGGAGCCCATGGCAATGTCTCACGTACATCTGTTGTACATTCAGGTCTGCACTAAAAGGCTGAAGAAATCTATACTGGAACCAGGATAGGATGCTCACAGTGGAGATGAAGAGCAGAGCTCCCCTAAAGTGAACAGCAGCCATCCCCAGCAACAGCAAGGCCCTGAGCTCCTTCTGCGATAAGAACAGCTGTGTTCCCTTCGAGAGAACAAACCACAACAGAGCTTCTCCTAGGAAACAGCCGGCTCCTATCTTCTGCTCCTGTTCTCCTTTATGTCGCATTGGCAACAATCCTCAGGTGGATCCTCTACACCCAGAATCACACCCACTCAGTTCAGCAGGGTGTGCCTGCTCAAGTTGACCATTACCAGTCCACCACAATCATGCACATTGGAGTCGACCTTTCATTGTTAAAGTACTGAATTGCTTCCACTACAAATAGCTACTTCCCAAGTGTCTCACTGTGGTGGAGGGAAGGTCAATTAATTGCATCTGGATTGTCACCAGTATTTTTATTAGGGTGCCTATGTGGCTACTACATACATTATTTTTTTTTAATATTGCCATTAGAACGAGTACTGCTTCCATTTACCAATGAGCAAATAGAAGCTTAGAAATCTAAATAGCGGGTTTACAGTCACACAGATTCTATGTAACACAGAATTCCACACAGTTCCATAGAAAGGGCTCTTAACGAGGTACCACGGATCATAAGATAAAAATGTCCTTTGAACTCCATCCTCCCAACCACCACCTTATAATCAACATTGGGAGATATCTTAGATTTTTGATTCTGGAGTTTTATTTCTCTACTTCCTTATTGTATTTGACCATAGCCATAAAAATCTAATATACAGGGAAATTATTTAGAAATTTTTACCAGGTTTCAGATCTATCTGTTTACTGATGTCCTTTGACTCTGTAAATCATTTCTCCAACCAAGGAAAAAGAGAATTCATCAGTTATATGTCAGAATTTCTTTATGTTCTCATAATTTTCTCCCCCAAAGAAACCTGTCCCCTTCAAAGTTAAATCTGAGACTAGAGAGATGAGGAAACAAATATTTTCTCAGCGCTGAAGAACATCACTGACTTGTAATATTATACATTTGTTAAACAAAAGGAAGTGAAAAGGTTGAAATACATTCGAGCCAATTATTTCTGATCATATTTTACTTTGTTCAGTGAATGCTTAATAAACTTTTCTGGTAATCCAAGAACATAAAATTGATAACAACAGTGTAATTTTTATTGGCTACATTCATACAAACTAAATGGGAGAGAATAGGAATATTATTTCACAGAGAGTAATATACTATATTACGTATTTTGAAGTTAATTAAAGTTACATTTTTGAGAACTAAGTAAGAGCCTGTAAAATTATTATGATGGCGAGTATAAAAATATGAGTATAAATATTACTATATTCTTTTTTATAATGGATTTTTTTGGTCTTCGACTATTCAATCTATTTATGACACAATAATAACAAAATTATTATTAAATCTTAACCAGTATTCAATTACATTGGTGTCCCAGTGTCTTTTGCCTTACTAAATCATTGTTTTTTAATTTAGATGAAATTAATCATGTTACATTCTGAAACTAAATTCCTACCCCAATTCCCCCTACATGTGTGTATGAGGAGAGTTAATTCATAGTGAAAAAAATATGACCATATTTTGAGAAAATTGGTATTAGGAACAGCATGACTTGTAGCAGCTGTGGTCTACGTTCAAGTCGTTGCTAATTCTTAGATTAGTCTTTGTAATTAATAACGTTTTTCCATGAAAACCATATTTGGGATCCAGACAAACTAAAATCATGACATTTTTCATGGAGGCTTTAATGAAAAACGCTGTGGACAGAAGACCTCCTGGGAATAAAAGTCACACATGACGTAGAAAGGCGGTGAAGGGCGACACAACTGGGAGCATCGAGGTGATCGTAATCCGGTAAATGCACCTTTAAACGCTGTTATTAAAAGAGCACGTGACATTAGCTGTTGGGTGACAGTCACAGGGGTGACAGCTCCGTGAAAGAGTGAAGATCAGACACGGGAAGAAATTGAACTTTGATCCTAATGGCAACGAGGAATTTAGTTGAGCCTGCCGGAAGCTCCGGGGCTAAGAAGGCCTTAGATCGGTCCTGCCCGAGGGGGAGGGCGGGCTCAGATGTGTGAAGCTGGAGTTTGGGCTGAGGGCCCAGCGAGAGGCAGGTCTCCACAGAGAGCCGCCATGTGACAGCAGCCTTCCCGGGAGCTCCGGGAAAGGCTGATCAGGCCCTCACTAGAGAGTCACCGACCAGAGTTACCAAGAATCTTTCTTGTTCTGCACTCTAATGGCTAAATCCAAGTTGTTTTATTTTTTCCTTGGAAGAAGATCAGTGTCTGTATGTCTCCATGGTTACCACCCATTATGAGAGCAAACACAGTGAGAAAATGTTTTAAAATTCTGAGGGGAAGAGGTTTTGAAACTACAGTTCTATTCTCTGTCACCTCATCAATCAAGAATGAAGGCGACGTAAAGAAATTCTTAGATCTTTGAAATTTTGTTGAAGAAAAATCATTTCCTGTAGACCAGGAAGGTAATTCAAGAAGAAAATCCCCCAAGTAAGGGAGAGAACCAAGGCATTCAACAAAAGAAATTACTGAAAGAAGTTCCCATCTAAGCAAGTATGCCAGGGCTAACTACACAGTAAAACCTGGAATAGGAAGATATGCTTGCGGTCCCCTATGAGGGACAAAGAATGAAGTTCATCTGCTGTCTTAAATCTTATCAAAAGGAGTTTCATATATTCATTATACATTTGTGAAGGGGATAATTAAAGGTGAATAAAAAGAAAACTAAACAACAACAACAAAAAAAAACAAAGTAACTTGTAAGCTGATTTTCCATAATACTCAACAGTACACAACAAAGGTTAATTTTGAAGAATATCTAGTCATTACATATACATTATATAAGTATATTATATAAAACACATTATATATATATAATATACGTTATTCAGTATATATAATATATATATGTGTACCCATAAACTCCTAAGAATTACTTAAGAGGTAATTGTTATACACGCTTTATGTACATAAAGGTGGCAAAATATAAATGGAGATTAATAAAGAGGGACAAAAATATATATTTCATCTTCAAAGGCTGAGGGACAAGGTGTCAACGCTAAGAAAAGTGAAAAAAATAGAAACACAATATAGATACATAATTTGGAAATTCCAGAAGAAATGGCTATGATAATTAATAACTGCCTTTGGAGAATGAGAGTTGGGATCGAAGTGTTTTCATATTTTTAGTGCTTTTTGACTTTCTCAAGCAGGGTGCATACATGAACTTTGATGCGAGTAAGACTAAACAAATCAGCACAAAAAGAGAAGCTCCGAAGCCCTGACCAGCAGCTCCACAACGTGTTTCACTGAGCACAGCGCGAGCTGCTCGCAGATCACGTCTCTGTGGCTTGATCAGACTGTCCCCTTCCACATGTAGACCACTTGGCAGACGGACCGGTGGCATCAAATCCTCCCACACCACCCTGCTGTGCAGCTTCGCATCCCATTCTACGTACGGATGCTGTTTCCCCTTCAGCGTCCTTCAGCCCTTCTCAATGGCAGCCTCCTCCTCATTTCTCAGGATGCTGCTGCGAAGCATCCTTCTCGGAGGAATTAATTATCCCCTCCCCTCCGCCTCCCATCACCCAGAGCCTGAAGCCTTGTGGCACTGCTCCCACCCTCTGGCACCCATTACTGACTTACCCGTTTGCCTCTCCTGATGGACTCTGAGCCACTCTTGGGCATGTTTTATTCATGCGCATGATCTTGCTATCTGTCCCTGAACTAGGCACACACTGAGGCATTTTCATACCTGCCTAATTAATTAGTTGGAGAACTGCTGCACATCAGAGAGAGGGCAGGCCAGGTATCATTTGCCTCCTTTGGCAGGGAGGACACTGAGTCTCCCAGCACCAAGGACCTCGCCCCTGGTCACAGACTTAGCAGCTGTGAGATATGTTTGGTCTTTGGCAAAGTTCATCTCTTATGCACATATAATTAGAGCAGGGATTACTGATCACAAGGAGGGTCATAATCCTCACTCGACCCCTGTAGTACACCCATTAGGCACACAGTCAAGGTTCAGTTAAACAAAGGAACTGCCCTGTGTGGCCTTTGGTCTATTCTTGGTGGTTAAGGAGCACAGTGTGCCATTTCAGGGTTGGCCTTGGAGAGTGACAGCCCGCCACAAGGTTAGTGACTCTCACTTTCCTGCCCCTAGGCCCCGCAGGGTCTCAGGTCAGGACAAGATCTGCTTACTTTCAAGGGTCCCAGGCGCAAGACTAAAAAGTGAATGGTAAGTGACTGTCTGGCATCAAGATTTTGGGGGGAAGGTGAAACCAGAAGCACATAAAGTACAGAAATGCTAAGGAAAAAATCACAGCTGTTAATATGGAATGTGTTATATGGTGTTAGGTGACCATAATGGCTCTTCACGCGCAGACTGTTGGGATTTTGCATGTTCTGTCCATGAGACTGTGAATTTTATTTATGAAATATGGAGTTTTAAAGTAAAGCTTTCTAAGGACAGATGTTACTGCAGCCGCTCAAGCGTTGGCACTCAGTAAATGCTAATGGAATGATTAGAGGCTTAATGAGAGTAGCAATAAAAAGATTTTTCCAAATACCTATATAAAGTTTAAATAAGGTAAAATTTCCATGCCAAATAGTTCATACCAATTAATCCCAAATGGCTTTGTTTTGATTTTTTATCAGCAATGCTCAGTCTTCTTAACAAGAGAAACTCCAGCCAGGTGTTATCATGTAAAAGGAGTCCAAAGAGAAATTGCTTTTAAGAATGTCTTTATTCTCAGTCACCCCAACTAGAATGCAAAATTGATGGTTATTCCATTTCCTAGCAAGACCAAAAGGGCTTGACACCATTTTATTTGTGTAGTAGTCACCCAGAGAGTTCTCAGGAGATTTTTAATGGGAAATATATAGTACTGATATAGTGAAAAATATGCAAAAACTAGCATGTTCAGGGGCTTAAAAAATAAATCTAACCTACTAATTTAGCCCCTAGAATAGTATGCAAAAGTGTGCATAGATACATGCTCTGTGTGAGTGTTTGTATGTGTGTCTGAGTGCACACACACATTCTTCTGGCAACTTATCTACAATTTATGTAAAATATATATTACTTACATGTCTTCATAAACTATATAAATTTGGATCTAAAAAGACATCAGGTAAAGAGAGAATAATATTAAATTGAAGATCTTCAAAATATATAGGAATACTAACATATTATGGAGTTTACTTCAAATATATTCCTTTACTAAAAATATGTACATTATAGACTTCTACATTATAAAACATGCAAATTCACCTTCCAAACACTCTCAGCCTACCCATTCCTATATTTCAGTATTCAGTTTCTTAATTTGATTTAAGGGAATAATGTCCATTTGTCAATCATCCTTCTGGCTTTTAAAATACATTAACAAACATCTGTCAATATAAAAACAACATTCAAATCGATGTACCTAATTATATTTTTAATCTTTCATGTTCTTATTTTTCAAGTATACATTCTTAATGCTCCAGGAAAGTATTGCTATTTACATGTATTTTTGTATTGTACTCAACTTAGATAAAAAGCATTTCTCATATAATTGCAAATTCTGCAAAATAATATTTTTAAATCCTTGCATATTATATATGCACTTCAGTTACTTGTGCGGCTTTAAAATTTTAATTATAAAAATGTGGAGAAGATTTTTACATTAATTAATAGGAAGTAGGGAGCTCTTTTTCAAATGGATGGAGGAACAAGATATGAGTAGAGAGAGGAGAGAAGGGAGGGAAAGGAAATGGAAAAAATAAAATAATTGAAGGGAAAAATGATGAAAATAGAGCTTTTGTAAATGAGAAGGAGACTAAGAGTGGGAAAAACCAGGGAGGGAGGAGAGTAGGGGATGAAAAAAGATGTGTTATGTACATGTACCAACTCCTCACAATAAATGCAATCATTATGTACTACAAACATGTGCTAATTAAAAAAAAGAAATGCATGATAATAAAAAAATAATTATGTGTATTTCAGATTAGCTTTTTCGCATTGATTTGAAATTTTTTGAGGCTATTTATACAAAAACCACAAACTGTCCTTCAGAGCAACTTTATTGCATTAATAATTATGATGCGTATGGCTATCTCTCTTATCTTGGTTTCAACTTAGAATCTTTTTTGTGGTGCCGATAATTGAACCCAGAGCCACTGAACTACATCCTGAGTCTTTCTGAAGAAAAAATTATACATATACATATACATATACATATACATATACATATACATATACATACATAGGGGTGTGTGTGTGTGTGGGTGTGTGTGCATGGAAAGAGGGAGAGACAGAGAGTGCGAAAAATGTATACAGACTTGAGGGAAAGAAAATTCGTATAAATATTTTAATACTAAACTTATTGAGCCATCTTTGGCCTCTACCATTACAAGAGGTGCTCAGAGTGGTGGCCATTAGCTTCCAGACATTTATTAGCATGATGAACTGCTGCCTCTGTAACTTTGTTCATTGAGATTGCAGCAAATGCATTTTCAATTTCTTCTCTAAGGGCCAGCAGTGTAGTGGGCTTTCTGCACTATGCAACATCTTCTACGGTCCCCCATATGAGGGTAACGCCATCTGCTGAAAAAACATCATACTGTTTTTCTTTTCCTGAAGTACACATGCATCTTTTTGGCTCCCCCCCACCCTTGAACTTGCATCCTCCTCCCTCAGGCTCTCAGTGTTGGAATTGCAGGGGAGTGCCAAAACACCCAGAAGAACATTATTAACTTTTTAACATTTAATTAACTGATTAGCAAAAATACTCCCTATGTTAAAACACTCACTTTCATGTACTTTATTAGAAGTAAGGTGACCTTTTGGATAAATTAAACATTTTCTTTTTAAAACCCTTTCCAAAAATTGCAGATACCTTTTTCAAATTTGAGTGTGATTGTATTTCCTTTAAATTTATCTTAGTTTTAACTATGTTACAATTTCTGTATGAAATATATTGCTTGTAAATCATAATTATATTCCTAGTATTTCCAAATGTTACTTGCTTTTTAATTTTGATTGTGATGATCACGACCTGAAAATATTTTTAGTCCTTATCAGGTAAACCTTCCATAATTTTTCATTGTTTGATTTTAATTTTAGAGTGTTAGTGTTAAATTAGGAAATCTTTATTTGTGTATTTGATATCATTTCACATCATATCATATTGTATAATATTATAAAATATGTGCCAGTCATGTAGAATTCTGTGTCTTTCTCTCTCATACACACACACACACACACACACACACACACACACACCCCATCCTATTTGTAATTGATTTTGGAATGTGTTGAGATCCACTTGTTCTGGTTGATTTTCAGCTTAAATTTTAATATATAGGCAGTTTTTTTCACAATTTCTACTGAATAATTTACACCTTCTTCTAAAGTTGTTTTCTTGTTTTCTATTTGATATTATGCAACTACATAATTTAATTAAATCAATGAAATAGAATCCAGAGGCTCCTTCAGAAATCTTTCTGTTCTTCTAACTGTGGGACCTATATTGGTCCTTTTGCTTTTATCTTCTGTTATTAACAATGCTACTGAAGTAAAATTAATATACAGTAATGCACAGATTTTCACAGTGTACAACGTGGTAAGTTTTCCATATGAATACACCTACAAAATTGCCACAGTGATTAAATAATGGAAGTACTGCTCGACCCAAAAAGGTCCTTCATGCAGATATTGTGTGAGCCTTCTCATCGGCCTGCCCTCTCACACCTGCCCCCGTGGGAGCACAGACCTTCTGCTCCTTTCGGTCTCTAGAATGGTTTACGTATTATTTAATTTTAGTCTCTTTATCATTTTTTACCCTTTTACTTCACTAACATTTTTCTTACAGTCAATATGTAATTGGGTCATCGTTCTTATCCAAACTGAAAATCCATCCATTAATTGTATTATTTAAAACATTTTCTAGTTTTAAACACAGCATTTTGATATTTCTTTTCTCTTTATCCTACTTTTTCTCTTTCAGGTTGTTTTACTTTTCTTCCTTTTTAAATTAACCCAATAATTTTTAATATCACATTTTACTTATGTTGGCTTGTTGGCTATAATTTGTGCTCTTTCAATGGCGAATTTAGCCATTTTCTTCTTATTCTTTTCTACATTCAGAAAGCCGGACACTAATACATATGGTATTAGAATCATTTACCATGCTGCATTATGGCATTCTTGAGTGAATTTTCCCCAATGTTTGTAGCACTACTGCAATACAGTTTATTTTTATATGTGGTAAAGGGTTTATTGTTAAGACTTAATTATCTTTGAAGTAATTTAAATAAAATAAAACTATCTTACACATATCCTGTGCAGTTATTACTATCTTTACTCTCTCTTCCATTATGTAGATCCATAGAACCATCTGGTATCTTTTTCCTTCGCTCTGGGGAGCTTCCTTCAATACTTCTTATGTCTGCTAATGAAGTGTATTCTGTCATTGTCTAAAATGGCTTTATTACATTTTTATATTTTAAAGGTATCTTCCCTGCTTTTAGAAATCTGGGTTGACATTTTTTTACAATCTATTTGCAACTTGTCTACTTATTCATGGTGGTTTTAAGACATTTGTTTATCACTTTTTTTGGCAACTTGACTGTATTGTGCATACTCTATTTCTCTTCATAGTTTGTGCATGTTTGTATGTTTACACACATTTGGGTTCATTGAGCTTCTTAGGTTTTCAAGTTTATAGTTGTGTCAAGATATAATTTTCTGCCATTTATTTTTTTCAATTTTTTAATTCTTTATTTTTCCATTAGAACTCCAGTTATATATTTCAGGTTGGCTTCATTTCAGTAAGTCTGAAAACTCACTGATACTTAGTTTTTTTGTTGTTTTCTCATTTTAATTTACATTTCATTTTTGATGATTGCTATTGTTCTGACTTCCAGTTAATTAAGTTTTTAATTTGCAGCATTTACTCTGCTGACAATTTTATTCAGTGTACTTTACTTACCTTCAATATTGTCATTTTTATTTCTAAAAGTTCAGTTTGTGACTTTTATATAATTTCTATGTCTTTACTTAAAAATACATAGCATATATTTATAGTAAGTACCTCTATGCTCTTGCCTTCTAATAATTCATTCATATCTGTGTCACATCTGGATTAGTTTTTTATTGAATTTTCTTCTCATTATGGTAGATATTTTCCTAGTTCTTGTATGTCTGGTATTTTAAAATATATGGTAGGTATTGTGAATTGTACTCTATTTATTGTTTCTGAGATTCTATTAACACATTTCACTATTGTTTGTAGATATAGTAAAGCTGCAGAAACGGTTTGATATTTTCCAATATTTAAAAGTTTCCTAGCCATGGCCTAAAAGCTTTCAGTCTGGGGTTATTACTCACCACTAAGAGTAGATCTTCTGCTCTTAAAACTCTCCCAATAAGTGAGAACAGGGCCTATTTCTGATGGTCTAATCCTGTCAGGTCTTTTTCTTTCCCCACCTCAGGTGGTTTCTTCACTTATCTGTGCTTGTCCGGTGAATAATCAAGGGGAGACATGTTCATCTTCCCCACTTCTCTCTTGTAAAGCTCTCTCCTGTGAAGTAATCCGTGGCATGAACTACAGGTCCGTTAGTCTCCCAGACTCTCACCTGCACCTCCCGTGCCACAGACGCAACACAGCCAAGCTCCCCGAGGAATGTGCATCTCTGGAGACACTCAGTACAACAGTAAACACTCACTGAGAACAGCAAAGCTCATTTCCTTCACTTCCCAGCTCTCAGAATCACAGTCCTTTGTGGCTGATGGATGTCCAGTGTGTGGCAAACCAAAGTGTAGGAAATATGTGCCCACACATTACCCTGAACCATTATCGGGTGTGGTGCTAAGTCAGTATAGTAGGAAGTAACTGGAAAGAATTGCCCCTTATACAAATTACTGACAGTAGAATGCACCTTGCCATCCAGATGTTCTCAGGTACTGAGACATCACAGAGTCCAATTACTGGCTAACGTACATAATTGACTCTATGGAGAACCAGAAGTTGCTTTTTAATGCTTTCAGTCACACCACTAAATATAATTGTTGAAAATAAACACTCTGACTTTACACTTGAGTCCAGAGCAATAGGAATTTTTTGAGAAGAGCTGTTCTATGACACTTTTGACCAACATGCCGTAACTTCTAAACGGAATCCCACGGAAACTCCGCTCTGCCCTTGCTATGCCACACGCTGTCACTTCTCTTTCCTTAGAAGATACTTTTTTCTTTGAAGTACTATTTTGTTTCCACACTATTTTCTGTTTGCTTAAGCGTGAATATCCGAATCTAGATGTTATGGTCCTGCCCACAAGCAGGACGAGTGTTGAGTTTCATTACGTCAGTTCATGTCTTTTCTTACTCCTCCCTTGCCCTAGTCTTTGGCAAGTCTTCAGTAAAAACAAGAGGAAGGACTTATGAATGAGGAACCAAATTTACGTGGAGCACTAAGCGAGACTTAGGGCTTCATGCATTTTTCTCTACTGAAATATTGGCTTAAAGTGATATTTCCAGACTGGGAAATCTCTTCGCAAAATAAAGTAAGCAGATTTCAAAAACCGCAGTAAATACGTGATAGAACACGAAGAATTTCATGACATCAACAATGATGTGAGACTACTTGGCCCTAGAAGAAATGGATGTAAACTGGAGGGAAAAGCATCTCCTTGGTGTTGTTTAGAGAAGATGAAAATAAGTAAATTTATAAAAATATATAACAAAAGAGGTTAACAATCAGTGAGGCAATATTAGCAGCAAGAGTAGCAACCATAATGTACCTGCATCAATTTATGCTCCAAAAAATACCTATATACACACAGTTCTTCATCAATACAAGGGCTGAGAACTGATCAAAAATATGGTGAATGTATATATTTCTAAAAATTTATTACAGTAAAAGTTACATGGCCAATAATACCTCTCAAATACTTCCCTTCACTTCAAACACACTTATCTAATTGTTCTTGTCACTTTTTGAAGCAGTTCTGGAAGTCATTTTTCATTAGTGTCTTTACTTGTGCTGTTGTGGTTGCCTTAATGTCCAGAACTGCTGCAAAACATTTACCTTTCACAGTCATTTTGAATTTATGGAAGGGCTAGAAGTGGCGCAGTGCCAGATCTGGTGAATAATGTGGGTGAGGATATACCATAATGAGCCTGCCTTTCTTTTGCACGGCATTTAACAACGGCATTCACATTTTTTATCACACTAATGACATTAATGAAAAAGAACATTCAGAATGCGTCAGAGAGTGGCAAGAATGATGAGACAAGTGTATTCAAAGTGAAGGTGAGTTTACTGAGAGTGATTAATGGCAATGTGTCTTTTACTATAAAATTTTTTTACTGCAAAAATCGAAATATGTATGCACCATATAGTTCAGTCATACCGTATAGAGAGAGTTGATTCTCAAATAAACTACAAAAATCATTATTTTCATATATACTTGAAGAACAAGGATCTTGAGTGGGCTGCAAGAAATATACAAAAATCATTTGATCACCAAGCATTCGTTGACCAAGTTCCGTTCAGCAAATAATTTTCTGTGTTTCAGTATCTTCATTACTAAAGAAGAATGACATCTAATTCAGAAAATTGCTATATAATCAATGAAATTCCATGACTAAAACTTTCAAGCAGCATGCTTTACATATAATATACTACAAATAAATAGTTGAATAGGAGCTATCCTCATGTCACTGAGCACCATTTTTTTTTGTTTGTTTGTTTTTTGTTTTAGTGCTGGGTATTGAACTCAGGGCCTTGTGCTTGGTAGGCAAACACTCTAACCACTGAGCTAAATCCCCAGCTGTCTTCATGTCACTAACCAAGATCATTGGCTTTCTAATTTTTATCATTTAAGAGAGTATGCAAATTTACCTAAAAGCATCACCTTTCCTATAAAATAATAATTACCATCATATTCATTTTGAACTTCATTATATGTGTGTATCTTTAAGCAAGCAAAAACATTCAACAGAAGGTAGAATACAGAATTAAATGAAAGTCATGAGATATGGCAAAGAACAGGAATCTTGCAATAAATTGAAGAAAGCCAACATTCGATTATGTTTCAGGGCAGAAAACCTAGCTGTTTACTTTCCTTAAAAACATGATAAAATGAAATCAACACTTATTGAGTACTTTCTATAACCAAGCACTGTTTTAAGTTATTTGCTTGTCTTATGCCACTTAATCTTTACATACATCTATAAAGCTCAATACTATCTTGCAAATGAAATCATTAAGGCTTACTGCACTGAGTACGTGAGTTAAGACTTGAATTAGAATTTGTTGTACTCCAACAAGCATGTGCTAACTCAACATTGCATAAGTATTCCAACAATATCAATAGTAACTAGAAAAGCATGATATTGCACATTGTTATAATATTGATATACTTTATATATTTATAGATATATATTTATAGAAAATATTTTGTTTTCTATAAATAATTGAGACCTGCATGTATGCGTGAGATGGAAACCATTAGACTGGTGGACCACGTTCCTCAGATACGTTGTGAGATTTACTTTCAAATTTAAAAAAAAAAAATTTAAGTAATTTTGACAATCTCTCAACAGGGAATATGGAGCATGATGACATGTTGAGTCAAATTCACAACATGATTTGAGAGGTCTTGGTATATTTCTGTTATTTTTTTTCCTCTTCAACTCTTATTTATGGGTTTAAACATGAAAAATCATAGGACAAATGAGAAGAGTGGTTTATATTTTTTAAATGAAACATGGAAAGCATTAGCAAGAGCTGACAGTTATGGTTGGTCATGAAGGAGAGCTAAGACTTTCTATGTAGAGAGGAAAAAATTATCTTGCTTATTAGGTTATTCTCAGGGCTTCGATAAGACAGGTTTAGCTAAGCAACTATCTATCCCAAAGATTAAGTGAAAGGGGACAATAAATATACTACACAATGCATGACAAGGAGCCTCCCACAAACTACCACTTGAAGAATTTTAGTAAAATTATGAAAAGTACATGAGTTAAGAGTACCTGAGTTGAATTAAAATTTGTCATACTTGCACAACCATGCTTATAAAAACACAGTTTGTAATAGCTAAGTTTTGAAAACCCACATGCCCAGCAACTAATGAATGGCTAAAGATGTGAGTTTTTTTTATACAATGGAGTACTACTCTACCATAAAAAAGGATAAACTTGAAATATTTCTAGGTAAATGGACACACCTTGAGAACATACTCTTAAGTGAAATAAATCAGACACACATGAGTACATATTGCATTGTTTCTCTGATATGAGAAACCGTAAGTGTAAATAAGGACAAAAAGGCATAATAGATATTGTGCAAAAGAAAATATTCAAAAGGGAAAAGAACTAGATAGGGGAAGGAAGGAAGGGAAAAAGAAAAGAAAAAGAGGAAAAAATGGAGAAATGTAAATGGGGGGAGAAGAGAGTGGTGAGGAAGAAGGGGAGCCAAGATATATCATATACAGGTGTAAATAACTATGATGAATGCAATCACTATGTATACCTACAATGTACCAATATATATTCTTGGTAAATTAAAAAATATTCTTGTATTCCACAAGAATGTGCTAATTCAACATTGCATACATATTCCAACAATAACAATAGTAACTAGAAAATATAATATTGCATATCATTATAATATTGACACACTAGACAATTTTTCTGTAAAAATTGATTTGAATTTTAGCAAAACTATGAATCTTCACAATGTAAATTGCATTAACATACAACATTGATTTTTGTAATATGAGTCACATATATAGCGATGAAATATAAAATTTACATTAACACCAGATATATTGTTTTATCTGGGAAGCGAAAAGCCTTTAATATCTACTTATAGCCAGCTTTCACAGAGCATCTTTTGCATCAGACAGGTTTGGCATTTGCATCTCTCAATTTCAAGGTGTTTGTGTGCATTTTCCTTGCCAGGGCTTCAGTTGCATGAGAGCTGATCTCATACTTTAGTCATTGGTTGATGACACCTAACAGGGTGCTGTGCAGAGATAGGAATGCAGTGCATGATTCATAAATACATGAATGTTTCCAAGCTTGCAAGCTATAATGTACACTAACAGACTGGAATTCAAGTCATCAATGTAGTCTCTTATGATTAGGAGCTAAAATGTTCCCCCAAATCCTCATATATTTGGAAGCTATTTAGATTTAGATCACAAAGGGTGCTATCCTCATCTGTGTATTCATCCACTGGTGAATTTTGTAGTGGAACGTACCAGCAGGAGATGGGCTCTGGTTGGATGTGGGTCACTGAGGCTTGGCCTGGAAGGGCGTGTTCTTGTCCCTGGCTCTTCCTTTCTCTCTCTGCTTCCTGGCTGGGTATCTTTCTTCTGCCATGCCACTTGTGATTTGGAGCCAGCCAATCATGAATTAAAATAGTGAGTTAAAGTAAAAATCTCCTCTTTTAAGTTGTGGTTGTTGGATATTTTGTTCCAGCATTGAGAAAGTTACTAACATTTTGGTAGCAGAGGAGCAGGAACATCGCTGTAATTATACCTGACCCTGTGGTTCGGAAGTGTTTGGAACTGGTTTGTGAAGAAAGTTCAAAAAAAAAAAACATTGAAGATAGGGGCTACAGAAACCCCAAAATGTTGTGAACAGAGCTTATATATGCTACTGATCAGAGCTCAGAAGTCCAGAAAGCTGCTAGAAACATGCACATTAAAAGTCAGGCTCAGGAGATTTCAGTTGGGAACAAGGACTCTATTGGGATTTGGACTACAGGCCATTTCTGTTACAGAAAATTTTTCTTCATTTTACCTCTGTCCTGAAACTGCAGGAGACTGAGATGAAGAGCTGAGATCTAATTGGTCTGGTTGAGGAAATTTTAAAGCAGTCTGCAGTAAGGCTGTGGCATGAGAGTGTCAGATGCATTGCACTATGTCTACAGTGAAAATCAGGAATGAAAAACAAAGCTAAGTAATTTTAAATGTTTGTGGTTTCATCAAAAAGAAGTGCCGGCAAAGTTGGAGCATGTAAAGAGTGGTTGTTGAAAAGATTAGCGTTAAAAATGAAGCCAAGTACTTTGTATATGGACAACAGAAAAGATGACTTGAAGGCATTTCAGGAATCAGCGAGACTTTACCCACTACAGGTTTAGAGATACAAAGCTGTAAATCTTGTATAGAGATAGGAGAAATGGGGCCCCTTGCTTGAGAAAGGATGACTGGGGAATTGGCTTCCCAGGATTCCTTTCACATTGCTCAACCATGCAGCCACTTAGGGGCCTCTGTAGCCATGATCCAAGGAGCCTGGCAGCTCTTTGAGGTGATGGCTGATCTTGTTAAAATCCGCATAGTGCTTGTATTTCAGGCATGCAGAATGTTTAGAGTCACAAAGACTTCCACCCAGATTTCAGAAGACCTGAGAAAATAGATGGTATGCCCTTGAGAGAGCAGCATATGAAGTTGTGAGAGTGAAGCTGAAAGTTCTGTGATGACCCCAGGAACTTGGAAATGCTAGGAATGTGGATCATCTTCTAAGGGATTTTGCAGGCAATGAGTAGAACCAACCCAAGAGAAAGAGCATCTGGACTACAAAGAGCATGACCATAGGGTTGGGCTGCCTAAACTCTTTGGCGATCACAGTTTACTAACACCTGCCCATGGTGTTGAACATGAAGCTATATGATTTAATTTTTGCCCTAATGAGGTTTTGGTTTTGCTTTACTCTAGTTCTTTCCTACTCCTCCCCTTTAGAATGAAAATGTTCACCCTGTATCATTTTATCTTGGAAGTATTTAATTTTCTTTTTTTTATTTTTACAGGGGCTCACAGCTAAGAGTTTGCCTTGGGTCTCAGAGGTAACTTTGGACTTGAACTTTTCGATGAATGCTGAAACCGTCAAGACTTTGGCAACTCTTAGAGATGGACTACATGCATTTTTTAAAATGAGATGAACACGAGTCTTTTGAGGGCCAGAGGCAAAATATTATGGTTTAGATCTAAAATGTCCCTCAAATGTTTCAAATATTTGAAAGGTGTCTGGATCATGTGTCACCCTATACTGATCAGTGCATTTATTCATTGATGAGTTCAGTAGCTGAATATGCTCTTAGGAGGTGGAGTGTGGTTGGAGAAATGGGTCACTGGGCCAATCCCTAGAAGGGTATATTCTTGTCTCTCTCTGTTTTTTCTCTCTGATTTCTGGCTGCCATAGGTGGAGCACTTTTTCTCTGCCGTCCCACTGGCATGCCATTGTTACCTTGGATCCAGCCTACAATGGACTGAAACTGTGAGTCATTAAATCTCCCCTCCATTAATTTTCCAGGGTTGGGTATTTTGTTACAGTTAAGGGAAAGTGACTAATACACAGTTCCCAAAATCAAAATCAATAGGGTTACTTTTACTTTAAAGCTACACCTAAGTACTTGAATTCCTTAAGAAATACAGTGACATATGAAGTACCCAGGTGTAATAAAAGATAATCACAAGTAAAGTGAAAAATAATTCAAGGTACTATATATGTGATTCCATATGGACACTGACTAAATTTCTTTTCCCACCTGTTTTATATTATTTTAGCATTTACTATAAACTCTTTGTGCTTAGAGATAAAAATAATACATAATTGGATTCCAGAATTGAATTGTCTACTGAAAGTTTAACATCACTCTCTAGAATCTCTTACAAACTCAACAGTTATTATTTATGACTTGGACATGACATAGATAAAAGTTTGTTCTATCTCAGATCACAACAAGAACCTCAGCAAAAAAGAACACAAAATCCTGAATTATTCTGTTGATACCTCCAGGAATGATATGTACTATTCTCTTATAAATTGAAGTAGATATGGTGTTGTCTCAGCAATTTAGAATTTAAAATGAAAAGTAGTATCTATTTCTACTTTACCATAAAATAACACATTATGACCTTTCTGAGTGTGAAAGTCAATGTCTCTAGGTAATTTTGCTTCACTGTAGAAGTCTGTTAATCCCTTTCATTATTTAGCAGGCCCATGATTTCTCATGTCAAATTGCATGCTGACTTGATCTCTATCACAGATTTGATGGCCAGGTGAGAAAGTAGGGTGAATCCTCAGGAGGTCAATGCGAATCTGTTCTTTGAGCAGAGGCCTCTGCATTGTCTTTAAGTCACAGAAGAGGGCCAGCTGTTAAAAGAAAGAAGTGGACTACTTCTGCAAGACTAGAGGGTTCGGAGCATATTAAGTTTCGTTTGTCTGGCAACACGTATCAGCGGTCCTTGCTTTGGCCCTCACTCTGTCCTTGATCTTGCTCTGTCATATCTTCTTGGGTTGAGAATTCAGTCTCTCGGGAGTGCTGTTATTCTTGGAACTAAGTGAGAGCCTGATACTCAGACACATCTGCTTTTGAATGTATGAAATGGAGGTATATTAACATGCCCCTAAAGAGGTTTCCTACTTTTGCATTTTCTTATAATCTGTCAATTTCTATTTTAGTCTGTATAATTTCTGGAGAAATTGGAGAAGAGATTATTATCAGGTGGCTGGGAAACTCTGTTGATTTCCATTTATCTCATGACAGAGAATCAAAAGTATATCACACACTCAAGATACAAAAGAACACACATGTATGCTTTTGTCCCACTGTGCTAATTCCCCCATCTTCACCGTGATGTAGTCTGCTGGGAACTAGAGAGATGAATATTCTGAAGAATAAGATATTGCTCCACCATATCAATGACATCGGGCTGATTGAATTGAATGGACAGCAAATGACAAGGGTGTTGAAGCCTTTGATGGGATTTCTGCACTCCTGATAGTAGGAGATAGAATCAACAAAGATTCTGGGTCCTGACATATGAGGGAGATTTTAGAAATACAGCGATGTGGGGGATGCTCTAAAACAAAAAGAAATATTGCATCTTATAACCCCACTATCAAGAATTGGACGTGATGCCTGATCCGCCTCTTTAGGTGCTCAAGGCAGCACGTCTGGATTTGGGAACACTGGTAGCTCATTCGCCTTGTGGCCTTGGAGGCTGCAGTTCTAGCAGGCAGCTGTAGCAGGTCCAGGTTGTAGCACTAGCAGCCTTCCAACTTGGGCCCATGAGACAGCAGACATTATAGTACCAGAGCTGTCTGAGGTCAGAAAAGATGCTGAGTGAGGTTCATTGCAAACCTCAGTAGGAGAAATAAAGTGGAAACTACCGTCTCTTGCAAATTATCAGCCACTGTTCCAAAAACAGCCACTAGTGTCCTATCAGGACCTATTAAATATAGCACCTGACCAAGGACCAGATCTAACAGAATGACCTTTGCATTAGCCAGATAATGGCACAGACTCCTCTTTTGATCTTGAGCATAATACTTAAAAATATAGTTGCTAATTTTATGAGCAAACTATATCAGCCATTGTTATTTTGTTACGCATTTAATTTGTAATGATTTTGAAAATTTAGATACATTACTGTTCATTTGTATTTCTATTTTTGGAAAGTTTATGTCTGATTCTTCTACTTCAATGCCCGTTGTTTCACTGCTATTATACATTAAGAATAGCTATTTAAAAATACTGTCAAATATTGATAAAGCTGACATTTATATTGCAATTCCCACTTTGAGTTTGCCTTTGATTTAAAAATTTATTAATGTTTTTGCCATGGGAAATGGTCCTTACTAAATGTTTAGAACTTTGAGAGTAAATCTATCATGATTTTCCCTTATAGTTTCTTATTTTGATGTCAGTCTACTATTTTAAGATATCAAGGCATATACCAGAAATTTCGGTTTATGAATAATGGTATTTATTAAATTGGAAAATACACAATGATGAAGGGAAAAATATTCCATTCACTTAAAACCATCACTGAATGTATTTTATTAGCATATTGATGTTCCACTTTTTCACCATGTATATTTTTCTGCATGTATGAAGTAATAGCAAGCGTATAATTTGCTCCGTCACTTTTCTCTCATAATTTTCCCATTGTGTTAATATTGTCTGTGTCCAGCCCAACTTTGGACATTTACCATGATTATTGTCAGAAGATTAGATTGCTTCTAGTTTTCCCATTATAAATAATGCTACAATAAATACTTCTCTCCTCCCTAAATATTAATCATTTCCACTGAACATAACAGACAAAATACAATTCTGAGTCAAAGAGCATGAGATACTTAAGAGTGCTAATGCTTGTTCCCAAATGTCTTCAGCAATGTTTGTTCCAGTACAGTTATGAGTCTCCACAGTACCTAGCGGCCCACAGTACTCTCTGATGCTTGTGTTTGCCCTTTGGGTCATACCGACACATATATGCACATATACACGGTCAACTCTTACCTGTGTTTTAAGTGGAAATTATAGTGATGTTTGCCTCCTTTGGTTATAGTTCAAGGTAAAGAAAAAGTAAATTGTGGCTTATGAGTTATTGATTGGAAGCAGGGTATCATTTGTCAAAGCAGTCATTGGTCTGAAATATCAGCAACTATACAAACACATGTGCCCCAATCACAGATTTTCTGCCCATGTTCTGTTATGGAAACACAAAGACGTATTGATTGCATTCTGGAATTAAAGCTCAGCTCAGTGGTTGCAGACACACCATTGCCTATAATAGATTTATTTTTGAGACTTGTTTAACTATAACAGCTAAGAAAATCAATGTGTGAGGCCCAGCTAGGCTGACCTTTAACAAATAAAATAACCTTTTATTTCTCTTTTTGTGTCCTTCCACTCCTCGTGTAATTCTGGTCCTGCTCTTCTATTCCTATGACCTCACAGGACCTGAAAACTTCCATAGAAACTGTGCTAGCTAGGAGGAGGGAAGACAGTTTGTCAGGAACTGAGGGAGAAAGGAACACTGGGGATTATTAATGGCCCAGCGCATGGGACCTCTCTGAGTTATTAGTGGAGGCATTTTAATATCTATTTTTTTTTCGATGCCAGGGATTGAATTCAGGGCTTTGTGCTTGCTAGGCAAGCACTCTGACCACCACTGAGCTAAACTCTCAACCCCCATCTTGATATATCTTCACTTTTTCTTCTCCTTTATTTCTGAGAGGTTGACAGCTGCCTTTGGTAAAGTTAAGTAAAGAAACTAATGCCAAATTAAAAAAAAATATCAGAATCTCAGGAATTGTACTTATCCAATGTATCCAGATTTCTCAGTACAAATGCATTAGGTACTAGTAACTTGAACTGCACTCACATATGGGATCTATGTTACTGATGGCTTTGCAAAACGTTTTAATGCATCTCGAAACTCCTCCCTCATTGGCTAAGTCTCCCCTGTGCAGACTGGTAAATGTGACTATGAAGGATATTTCTTGCGAAGGTACAAGGACACCAGTGTCATGAAGATCAGGAATATGATGATTAATAAAAGTGTACTTTGGCCTCGTTCATTATTTCTTTCAGTTATTTATTTAATTTTTTTGTTTATTTATGTACATGAAGCGCCTACTTTAAGAAAGGGCCCTTGTCTAGGTGCTCCAAGTCCAATTGCAGAAGCAAACACGTGAATAAAACGGAGCCACGTCTTGGATCCCAGATAGTCCCCATGTGCTAAAGAAGCTCCTTAAAGAATGACCACAGTTAACAGAGTCGAAGAAGACTTCTAGTGTACGACTCAAGATTTATTGGGCAGCTCTTAAAAGCTATGTGGATTTTGATTTTCCTGAGATGATGGAGACTCAACTCTAGAGAGAGGACGCAGCACTCTGCCAGGGCATCCTTACGGATGTCTGAAGGTAATGGGGCTGTCGTGAAAGGTCACAAGCAGGAAATTAGTCAGAGATGCATATGGAAAGTACATTTTGGGTCAGATTGTGAAAAACCTTTTAAGCTACATAGGAGTTTTGAACTTTGTTCATTGCTTTTTTCCACAGGGGAATACTATGTCCTACACTGGACACTTTAAATCTATTTGAAAACAACAACTAATTTGAGTCAGACTGCTGAATACTTTTGCAAAACTTTTAGTGACTTCCATTTCACTCAAAACCCAACTAACAGTGGCTGATAGACCACTACATGCTTGCCCTACCTTATCCCTATTATGTCCTATCAATCTACTTTATCATTAATTCTAATTCTAGCACAATGACTTCAAAGCCAATTCTCAAGTATAAATGGCCTCCTGCCTCAAGGCCCATCCTGTGTTCCCTTCCTGGCTAGGCCAAATTTCCCCCAAATCTTTGCTACCTGTTTGCTTATTTTCTGCAGATCTTTGCTAAGGCATCTCCAGACTTCCTCTGACCACCTGTCAGAGTCCACTGGGGCTTTTGTAGTAAAATGCGTAAACCAGGTACCCTTCAAATGACAGAAATTTGCTGCCAATAGTTTTAGAGGCCAAGAAGCCCAAGAAGACCGGCAGATCCACAGACATCTGCAGGCCCGTTTTCTAGTTCACATGTGGTGCCTTCCTCCCTTGTCTACTGTGGTGGCAGAAGCAGAGCTAATCTTACTCCTTCAGCAAAATTCTCATGAGCTAATTACCCACCAACTGTCCTACCTCCTCATACCATCATAAGGGGATTAGATTTCAACATATGATTCTGGGGGACACAAACCTTCAGACCACACCATAACCTTATTTAATTTTGTATTAACCTTCAACCTAACAACTACCTTCCCCTTCTCAGATTTGTGTGTGTGTGTGTGTGTGTGTGTGTGTGTGTTTCCTTCAAGGAACCTGTACATTTTATTATTTATTTATTTATTCATTTTATGATCATTCTGCTTAAAATCTAAGACTCAGATGCTCAAGTACATTTTCTAATTTGCCCTGCTCATTCTTGTATCCTTGGATCTCAGTTATCTCTCAATAAACATTAATGGAATAAATAAACTTATTCTTGTCTAAGTTTCTGGCAAACATAAATTTCAATTACTATAGGATGCACTTTTGTTCATGAGAACTCATCCCAAATGAAACTCATTAACTTTTTGCATGAAACACAGTACGTTACTATATTTTCGAACCACTCATGAAAAATGAAGTTTGAGAATTCTAAGGCTCTTACACCTCTCTGTTAGCCACTGTGTGACTTAAGGCAGACTGGTGGTTCCCTGGACCTCACTTTCTTCATTACTGACACAATGTCTTCCCAGCACTTCCCCACTGTGGACACGGGAGTGAATCAAATTGCTCCCGTATCAGAACTCCTGCTCCATCAATGTGTGGGAGAATGCATGCGCTTGAGAAAAATGTGGCCTTCCTCAGGCTCCTCCGCGGTGTCCTCGGGGAAATAACTGGTCTTTCTGGTACAAAAATAAGAGGGGAGGTTTGACACAATAGGATGAAAAAGACATAGTAGGAATTCTAAGACTTGCCAAACATTGTCTTCCTGTGTTAGTGACATATTACTTTCTTATCCTCATATAAAGCTACTAATATTTCAAGGAAAAAAATGAATATGTATCCCAGAAATTGCTATTAGAAATTGAGCTGTTATCTGAGGAAACGTCTCCACAGGCCTCCCCCATTCTAAAACTCAGTCATGAATCACAAGTACTTTTGGCTTCAGCATGTAGTTGCTGTGACAGTCCATTTGGTGTGTCATTGTGACTGGATTCAGGGGTGCCCAGGTGGCTGTAAAGTATTATTTTATCTCATTGATTTTTCTGAATGCCTTAGTAGGCACTGAGCCTATGATTTTTCTGCTGAAAGGGAAACTTAGCACTTTTACACTTAATTAAAGCTTTTTGAGATGTGTGCATAAGAGAAATTGGTTCATGAGTAGGTGGACCGAGAGGGAAGACCCACCCTAAGTGTGGGCAGGAGCCGTCCAATGAGCCGAAGTCCACGGGGACAGAAAGATGGAGAAAGAGCAATTCTGGATCTCTCTTCCACAGCCAAGGTGTTTCTCATCTCCTGCCACAGGATACCAGAAGCTCAGCCTTTCCAGGCTGTGGACTTCAGGACTCACATCAGCAGGTGTTTAGTTTCTTGGGGCTTAAAACTTGGACTGAGAGTTACACAGTCAGCTTCTCTGGTGTTGAAACCTTCAGATTTAGACTGACCTCGCCTGTCAACTTCCTTAGTTCTCTGCTTGCAGACAGTCATGAAACTTCTCAGCTTCCATAATTGAGTGAGTTAGTTCTTCTAATTAGTTCCTTCTCATCTTTCTGACATTGGATAGATAGACAGACAGATAGATAGATCTAGATGATACATAGATATAGAGACATGAACATATATAATAATGACAGACATAAATACAGATGTATAGATACAGGTATGTCTCTAGTTGGTACCTGTCTCTAGAAATTCCACAGAAAACTAAAGCCCTGACTGACCCTGAAGACCTTATTGTCTGAGAGCCCTTTCCACTTGGGAGATGTTTACAGTTCAGAAAGGGTGAGCAGGAAAGAGTGGGACCACAGAGAAACAGATCACCTTGGTATGGATCTTGCTTTAATTAACTGGAAGGAAAATCTGCCTACAGTTTGAAAGAAAAGTTTCAAAGAATAAGATAGGAAGTGAAGAACAAATGCATTTAAGACTAATCTCACATGATACCACAGCAATATATGTGCAACCATGTTCATAGCAACACAATTTGTAATAGCTAAGTCTTGGAAACAACCCAAATACCCAGCAAATAATGAATGGCTAAAGAAGATGTGATTTTTTAATATAATGGAATATTACTTTGCCATAAAAAGGATAGACTAGAGACATTTTTAGGTAAATGGATGCATCTTGAGAACATACTCTTAAGTGAAATAAATCAGACAGTCATAAGTACACATCAAACTGTTTCTCTGGTATGAGAAATCATAAGTGTCAATAAAGACAAGAAGGTATAATAGATATTATTTAAAAGAAAGATAGTACTCAAAAGAGAGGAGAACTAGAAACAGAAAAAGGGGAAAAGAAAGAAGGGAAAAAGAATAGAAAGGAGAAAAGGAAAAGGGAAAAACAAAAATAAACCTGCTGTAAACAGGGAATGGTGGGGCAACAGAAGGGAGGGATGGGGAAAAGGGGAGAAAACAAAGATATATCATGTACAGGTACAAAATAACCTTGATGGATGTGATCATTATGTGTACAATGTAGCAATACATGTTCTTGGTAAAAAATTAAAAAATAAATAAATAAATAAATAAATAAATAAATAATATGAATCTCAGATCTAGACCTTACACTAAACATTTTATTCTGAACGCCAGTACATACTCTAGAGCTGCTCCCAAGCATTGGAACTAACAGCAGATCGGAGCTGCATCTTAGATCCTACCAAAGATTATGATTAGCTCATTTTTAAAATAACTTGTATATTAATCAGAATAGAAAGATAGTCAAGTGCTCTGTGATTTAGGAGTTTGAATTTAAGTCAAAGTTAACATAATGATCTTGGATTTCATCAGATGGGCATTACAGAAGGAATGTTTTATTGAAGTGTAGTGAGAGTAATATCCAAATCAATAACCGATACTCAGATTGCATGGCACCTAAAGGCAGCCCCTTTTAATGGGTGTTTTACATAGTTTACAACAAGAATTAACAAAAAATTTCTGTAAAAAACTAGCTCTCAAATACTTTGGGATTTCTCTAACTGTCATTCACAAATTCTCAACTTTGCTATTACAGCAAAAAAAAAAAAAATGCCTGTGGATGGCACATAACAAAATGAGTGTGCTTATGCTCCGAGTTTACTTGCCCCCAAAAAAGTCAGTGGCTAGATTTGGCCTTGGCCTATAATTTGATGACCTCAGATTTAGTTTAATTGATAGATATAATGGGGTAAAATATTATTTTTTTACCTTAATTTATTGATGAGGATAAGAGGCTAAGCTAGGACTTAGCTCATATATGGAGAGCATAGCATTCTAATACATGTTGAAACCAGTGTCAAAATCCTTTGTCTTGAATTGGATTTTTCATTCTTTGGTGACAATTGAGAGCAAATCTCTTGCCTTCTGTGTCTCCTTGTCACCAAAGGAACTCCTGGACTTGGAAGACATGTTGTTTCTGTGAGTTCCTTTCGTGTCCCAAATGTCAACATCCCCTCCTCGGGATTGTATGTCTCCTTTTTCTCAGGTACATTTACCTGCATCCAGGCCCAAGGCTGTTTATTCATTGTGCCTCTTTGCTCTGTCTTTCTTGCTCTGTCTACATTGAAAGGTTGATATATGAGACTTATTTTAATGTCAAATTCAATCTGTCTGTGTTAGCAGCTTTACTTATGTACATTTGAACAACACGGGAGTGAATGCTGAAACCAAGGGCTTAAACACAGTGTACTAATCCAGTATAACGTAATTTCTCTCTTTAGGAAGAAAAACACATGCTGGAACATTGAACTTTGGCCAAGGGGAGCAGAGGAAGTAACAAGCAGGAGAGCACGACCTGGCAGTAACAGTGCTGAGAGTTTCACTGACAGGTCCTTCCCCGGAAGCTCCAGGAGTCACGGCGTGGCTAGAACTGAACGCAAACACCCAAATGTAAAAATACAACCCTCCGAGTCTCCCAGGGTTTACTTGCTCTCTTCTACCTATCAGTGGCGAGGTCACCTGAAACATGAGCCCTGATAAGCAGACATGCTAGCATGACTTCCCAGTTTCTTGGCTCTTCTAAATATTCAACAGTATCCTAAAGTCCCTCTTCATTGCCCTTCTCTGGATCATGTCCATCCAGATGAAGAAGCTCGCATTTTCCCAAAGCTTGTTCTTATTTCCGGTTTCCAGTGATCTCCTCAACAAACTAGTGTCAGAAGTAACTCAACATTTTTAGATCTGTCTCCAGCCTGAAGAGAAATGGCGTTCTCCTTTCTGAAAGGTAGCACATAATACAGTATTCCTAGAATCTCACAATAAGAATTAGGTAACACTACCTACTTCTACAAAGACCACGAGGGCTTCTTATCAACCTAAAGTTAGGAAGGTTAGCTATAAGATAACCACAAGAACCTCTCCCTTCCGTACTGTCTTAAATTGGAACGGCAATTTGCTAACATTAACTCCAAAGAATTGCATTAACATGCAAGCCTCAGCTCATCCAATTTTAACATCTTATTTTCCCTAAAATGAGAACACATCCTGAGATTGGCACTCATTCAAAAAAAGCAAATTCCGGCCTCACTGAGATTGATGTGTTTATTTGCACAGGGATAGGTGTGTGGCCAAATGCAGCCACCTTCAGCTTTGAAAGCCACATATTTATAAAGTAAAACATAAATTTCACTTTTGATGAGATCGGCTAAAAGAAAGCAAGCATTTCCGCCTCTCTCTCTCCCAAGAATTCTTTTGTAAATTTGGGATATAAATCATGACTATGCCTTTCCATTTCACTCTTTTATATTTCCTGGAACTACTTAGAGTCTTGCTTTTCTTCTGGTAGTCAGAGCTGCTTGGACTTGGCGCTGCCTGGATTACGCAAAAACATCAGCTCCCTGCGAGATTTATTGGCTCACATATGTGACAGTGTACATGAGGGCTTGTTTTTTAGAGCTGGTAAATGTTGTAGGGGTGAGAGGGACTTTTTCTGTGCCGTCAAAGGTCTGATCATTTAAGTCTAGGAAATAAACTGACAATAGACAGTTTCACAGGATAAAAGGTGTGCAAATGTGTCTCTGGACATCACAGGAAAGTGAGTCTCCAACAATCTATGAGATTTAGAAGCTGATATAATTTTATCATACGGGAGAGGAAATTGGGACATTGAGAAAGTTTAGCGAGACAGAGAATAACATCTATAGAAGATGAATGGGCCTGAAGAAATGGTGATAGCTTATCAGAGTCCATGTGGGTTGTAGGCATGGTGTCAATTCTAGACTTACAGAACTCATAGATTTACAGATTTTCTTCCTTCCTTCCTTCCTGTCCATCTGTCTTTCTGTCTTTCTTTCCCTTTATGTCTATATCAATTCCTTTTATACTTGAAAGCAGTTGCAGGTGCATGCTGATTTCTTTCTTTCTTCTTTTTTCCTGTGACTTATCATCTATTCTTTCTTGTTTAGACATCTGAAGTCCTTTGCCACAGGCCCTTCTTGGTTATATCTTCTTGTGGAATTGTCTCTAGACAAGCATCTTCCCTCACACAAACTCTTTATTTATTTGTTTATTTATTTATTTTAGTTCCAAGAATGTGTGTTGGTACATTGTACACATAGTGATCACATTCATTGTAGTTAATTTGTACCTGCACATGATACATCTTGGTTCCCCCCCTTCTGCCCCACCCCTCCCTTCCACTCTCCCTCCTTTCCCTATTTACAGTAGCTGTATTTACATTTTTCCCTTTTTCTCTTTCCTTTCATTTTCCTTTCCTTCTTCTTCCCCCCGCCTTTCTAATTCTCCTCCCTGTTGAATATTATCTTTCTTTTACTTAGTATCTATTATACTTTTTTGTCCTTATTAACACAAACTATTTAATCCAGATCTAGCCTGAGGTCAGCTGACAGGGATGAGTTTGTGGAGAGGGTCCAATTCAGTGTTGTGAAGTCTGAAGTTTATACAATTTGTATCACTCTCTGCCCCCCCACACACACAACAATTTAAAGTATAGATTACAAAATCAGCTATGAACTCTGGCCCTGCTCCTCCGTGTAATGCCAGAAGCCAGCCCTATCCCGGTGTGGGTGGCATCACTATAGCTGTTCATCATGATCCACGTATGCCCCACTTATCGCAAGCTTAAGTGGTCGTCAGTTTAACTTCCCTCAGTTGGATCCCGAGAACAACCATGGTGACTCCCTTTGCACCCATCCACTGGGAAAGAGAGATGTATGAGAGGTCAGAGTCCCGGCCCTGCGAGAAGACTGGAATTAGGAGCTCCTGATCATATACAACCTACAGACAGCTGAAACCAGTAATCTAAAACAAGAGACCCGATGGTTTTGTACACTTAATAGGCAACTCACTCTCTAAAATGTTATACAGAGAACAGTGTGCCTTCAAATCTTTAAAAGGCCTGAGAGAATTCATGCTATCGCAGAACACCTCCTTCGCCCAATCAGCTCAGGAAAGCTCTATCTACAGAGTTCAAGACCACATCGCAGCAGCTTAGTCTATCCATCTGCTGGGGCTGGTTGTGGAGGCCCAGAATTTGTGGCTGGGCTTCAAGGAACTAACAGCCACTGTAGCCTCTCATGTGGGAATTGTGTATCTCGAGCTTCCACAGCACCCTGCCGTGAGCTGAGGTCAGAGCTTTCCTAGTCTGCAATATTCTGTTACCGATTCCAAAGTCCACCATTTTCCTAAATTCTGAAGGCCACATCCTTTCCAAGTTCCACTTTTTCTTAAAACAAGCTCTAAGTTCCTATTGCCTAAAGACTGGTAAATATGCTGCTGTTTTTACAAAATAAACTGCTTGTCTTTGCACAAAGTTGCCCTAAATTGTAGAGATCGATTAAGTTCAAAATCTCATGTGCTCTAAGTTAGGTATCGGGTGACAGCAGTTAAAATCCTACAAGAAAATAGATTGGACTCCCAGCAAAAGCCAGAATAAATCACAGAGCTTAAAGTGCCATCTCCACACAATAGGGCCAACAGAAGAGTGCTGAGCCCAACAAAAGATTGTTGTTGAGAACAGTAATATTGTAGACATGATGCCAGCATTGAACTCCTTGCTCTACCAGTGAGCAGGGAACTAGGAGACTGACTTCCCTTGTTTGTGCTGAAACAATCTAATCATTAAATGGGAATGAATCTATGATGTAGCCACACTGTATGATATCATATGACAACACTGGTACAGACTGAATGCTTGCATCGCTAATGTTTTTATGTTGAATCGTAATCCTCAGTTTGATTGTGTCAGCAGTCATGAGGTAAGAGCCCACATGGATGTGACTGGTGCCTTGCTAGGAGATGAAGAAGCCAGAGTTTTCTGTCCCACAGGGAGGTAGTAAGAAGACATCCATCTACCAAACAGGAAACAGATTTCTCATCAGACACCAAGGCTGCCAGCACCCTGATCTTGGACTTCCCAGTCTCTAAAACTGCCTGGACCAAGAGGACCTAAATACAAAACAGATATCTAATTGAAGAGATTCCGTGTTTGGCATCCCTCTTCAATGTTTCAGTTCTGAAGAATTGAGAAGTAAGGTAAAGTAAAGTAGATGAGGCTAAAATACCAACCTCAGGACTGATAAAGCCAATGTTAATAAAGATGTCTTATATTTTAGGTCCTCTTAGCTTTCTGATACTGCAGCTGAAATTTTCACTACTTATCCACTCAATACGGCAGTTTCAACTTGGCTCCTGTCCCTCTGCCTGCAGGTCATGCCCACATGTGCTCCACCATCCAAAATTTACTTCACAAAGAGGTGAAGCTGAATGTCCTGTAGGTATGCAATCCCTAAGAATAATGGAATAAGAAACAGCTTGCCTGTGCACCACTGATTACTTCCTCCATCTTCACTGACCTAATAATTCCTCATTGATGAATAGGAAACAGTGAGAAGAGAAGAAGGGGCCAGAAGGATGAAGCAAAGAGATGGCCAATGAGTTGCTACCTTGTCAACAGTGGACCACAAGACAGTCTAACTCAGTGGCTAAGAGCAAAACTGAATCTCAGAGGACAATCATACAATCTAACCTGAGCTCAGCAGGTGCCTCTGCCTCAATCTGCAGTTTACCTCTGCCTGGACTGGATGACTATAACACTTATTCTGGGGTCCATGCTGAGGGGATAGAAGTGACAGGGCAAACTCTTCCAAGGTGATAACTAAGGCACAAGAGAAAAACACAGCAGAGGCAAATAAAACCCTTTAAGGTCTAGACTCAAACCTTGCACTGTATAACATCTACCCTCATGCCATGTAGCAAAGGAAGTCACATGGCCAAGTCCAGAGTTAACACTAAATCCATGAGGAGGCCAGAGCCATGGGGAGATACACAGAAACATGAAGAATTTGAGGCAATCTTTCATCCTCTTCACATCCCTAGTCAAATAGTCAGGTAAGTACAATGCCCAATGACAGCCTCTATTAAATATTGCTTATGGTACATGCATCCACTTCGAGAACTCTCAGTCTAAAGGACAACAACAAGATGAGACAAAACTGGGATCCTTGCATGGATTAGTGATGTCCAGTATGTGGTAGATAGTCAGTAAATTGTTGATGAATGATGAATAGTTGCATGCCTCGAGTATTAGTTAAATTCACTGGGCCCCATCTAGAAAACACAATTATGTAAACTTACCAAGTAAAATAGTTGTGGATAAGAATTTTGTTGTTACTAATTCTTGATCAGTGTACTGACCTTCAAAGGTAGCTTGGAAGGTTTTTTCCTTCTTATTCCTCCACCATCCTTTCAGTTAAGTAGTACCTCAATCTCTGCCTTTGATTTCAGGTTTTTCTACTAAATTATAACTTTTTTTTGCCTTTTATAAGTATTCTATCCCTCTCTGACTTGCTGACTTTAAATTTTACTTTTTACTTCTTAAAATTTGTTCAGGACTTGGAAATTTAAGGATATAGTTTCAGAAATGAGGATAAGTGACCAAATTCAGGAATCCATAAAAATATAATACCTTACATTCAAATACTTATCTTGATTTTGTGTTACTAGGTCTATTTTTAAGATAAAAAGATGAATCTATTATAACCCAAAGGGATAAGGTAAATATTGTGACAACATAAATATCAACTGTGGCTGAAGATTGGCTTAGAGGCTCCATTTTTAATATATTTGCATATATGTGATCAGATTACAAAGCAATTTTGAGCCGAGAGTAGAATATATGAATGCATATAAATGAAAATGACACTAAAATACCTGGATTAGGAGAATATGAATGTTTTAAATAGGTTAGATATGCTAACCTGTTTATTGAGCATGCATGTAAGAATATAAGTATGATTTAACATGTATTTAAATATCTACTGAGCACATAGTAAATCTATAACATCAGGCTAACCCCTGTGGGTATGGAAAAATGCTTCATGTTGGTGGGCATCGTAGAGCTTTCCTCAGCCTTCACTGACCTGGGCCACTCAGTATGATTTTTCAGCTTTACTAATCCCATCTTTAAAAGGAGAGGGGTTTATTTAACTTACTTTATTTTAGAGCAAATTCACTGACAAGTGCATTTAATTTTCACAATGTTTCTCATTGCTCTAATTTCTGTTAAAGGAGACTAAGTACTCCAATTCAAATGCTTGTGCCCTCTGAGATTTCAGTTTTGAAATACTCATCCCCATCATGACAGTGCTGGGATGTGAGGCCTTGGGGATGTGATTGTATGAGTTACTTTTCTCGTTGCTGAGACAAAATAGTCGACACCGGAAATTAAAGGAGAAGAGGTTTATTTAGCTCATAGCTTGTAGAGGTTCCAGTCCAAAATTGGCTGACTCCAAGACAGGGCATCATGGGCAACAGGCAGAAGGCAGCAAGGCAAGCAAGGGATCTTAGCAGCTTCTTTCTTCCCTTATATCTTATCCAGGCTGCTGGGATTGGGCCAGTGCCAAACCAATCAGTGGACTGATTTAGTAATTACACACCCTTAATCCCAGCAGCATACACTCTAGATTCAGTCATCTCTGAAAAAGCTCTACTTATGACAGAATGAGGCTTTGGGGGGACATCTAGGTACAGACCATAGAAGTGATTAAATCTTGTGCTCATCAACTTCCCATTACTGTAATTGTTCTAAAATAAATAACTTAGCAGGGATGCAGATTTATTTTAGCTCATGGTTTAAGGGTTATCAGTCCATGGCAGGTTGGCTAAATCATTTTGGTGCCCATGGAGAGGAAGCAGAGCATGGCAGGAAATGTACGATGGAAAAAAAATTCTCACCTAAGGGAAGCCAGGAAGGGAAACAGAGGCACCCCCCACCATGACGTCACTCCCAACCACTAGGGCCTGCCTCCTAAAGGTTCAAACACCTTCAAATAGCACATGGGCTGGCATCCAAACCTTTAATACGTGAGTCTTCAGGGGATATTTAAGATCCACACATAATAGATCTTGAGGGCAGAGCCCCCAGGATTGGAGTTGGTGCCCTTAGAGAAGACACCCCAAAAACCTGCTGTACCACTTCCACCAAGCCAGGACCAGCGAAAAGATGCCATCTATGATCCAGAAAGTGGGCCTTCCCACACACTACAGCTGCTGCTTGTCACCTTGGTCTTGGATTTCTCAGCCTCCAAAAATCTAAGAAATAAATTCCTCTTGTTGATAAATGGATTATACCAGCTTTATAATCCAACCTTATAAATGGATTATACCAGCTCAAAAAGACTAAAACACTGAAACTCAGAGGACATATGAAATGCATGAAAATGAGAACCTGCAGGAAGGACTAAGCCGGATCTGCCTACATTAAAATAGAGACCTCCCCACTTCTCAGAACACAAGAAGAGTTGTTTCTTCTGCCTCCCTGACTTCTCATGGAAAATAATTGCAATGAATATTCCTACTCCATGAGGATATGGTCAATAATGAGAAGCAAGTACAAGTAAAGTGCTTAAGACAGGGACTGGGGCTCGTATGTGCTCAGTCTGTTGTACTGAGATTGAGAAGTGCAATTCTGACTTGCTTCCCCGATCCCATAGCCCCTGTGCTTTCCTGGACATGCTCAGGGTTTAACTTTGTAGGATAAGTAGGTCAAATTGCCTTTGAAATTCAGATTTAAAGTGCCTGGTAAGCAGTAAGTACTCACAAAACGTGTACTTATTTACTAGTTAAATTGTTGCAACATTTACTCTTTGGAAGTCTTAGAATACTAAGTTGGGAAGTAGAAACATCTATTTCTAGCCACCCTGAATTCTAATTCCTTTAAATCTTAGTCATATTCATTCAGCGTATGAGAAAATCAGGAAACTTCCTAATTATTTTAGAGTCTCTCATTTTATTTGACTCAATTCAATATTTCCTAACCAAATCACACCTCTTAATTGACTAGTCTGAGCTCTGACCAAACTTAATGATTTTTAAATGGACCACAAAAGACATAGGAAGATCTCACTGAAAGAAATCTGGTGGCAAGAAAGGACTAACTGAACAAAGTGGGTAAACAATACTCAATTTAGTTTAAAGCAAGGACCCTTTCATCACAACTGATTTGGCATTAGAAAGTGTAGTCAGTATGGGCTACGGCAGTACTGAGGCAGACTGATGTCTTTCCTTCTAAGCTGGCGATGTAGAAGTTTGGAGGAAAAAGAAGGATGGATTAACGTGATGCATCCCAGCATGAAGTAATTCCACAATTCCGTAACATAAGTTATCATTAGTGGCTGCTGGTACTAAGACAAGCCTTCTAATCTGTTAAGAACCAACACTGATCAACTGAACAAAAAGGTGAAGAAATGATAAAAGATGTTGTACAGAGAGCCTCAATATACAGTGGTACCTTGATTCACAAATTTAAATAGTTCCACAGTGCTGGGGAAGATGACTATGGTCACGTTGGTCACCTGATGTGAAGTTTGTGAATGGAAGCAAAATTCTGCTAAATGCTTCTGTTCGAGAACCAAATTCTTCGAGAAAGGAAGCATTTATAAACTGTGGTATTACCATGTATCTTTAAAATTTGAAACTTATAAGTGCATTCTGATTCACCAGTTTTGCACTTTAGACCCAATAATTTTTCTTACAGTCCAGTTTCCTACTGGAGTCGTAACACGAGTTCTGACTCTTGTTCCATTTAATTTCCATTCCCACAAGGAATCAGCTAAAATTTCCCATCTATTTTTTTAATGGCTCATGATGTAACAATACTGGCAAAATAATATGTGCACAGAATCTATTTAAGGATTTAAAATGTTTTCTGTATTTTAAAGTTGTCTTATGAACACATAATTAGACACTGATTTTTTTATTCAGTTCTCCTTTTTTTATTCATTTAAATTATCAGTTCGATTTTCAAAGATATGATTACACTCTGGAGTAGTTTAATGTTTTGCTCTTTTTTGTTAACTCATTTGTTAGTTGATTGCTTCACTTTGTAGAATTCTACAGGACAAACACAGTGACAAGAGGTGATGTGTTGAAACTCTGGGGAAACCAAACTTTAAGTTCTGTAGAATCTGGTGCAGAGCACGAGGCAGTTTGGCAGAGATGCCAGGCTCTTGGATGCATTCTGAGGGCCTATATTGAGCAGAATTTGTCTAAGACTGGGCCTAGTAGGCCATTATTTTTCTCAGATGATCTGCTCATTTATCCTCATGTTGTAAGCAACGTCTTTCTATCCCTTTGTGGGAATTTATAGGTCAGAAGCTTGAACCTTTATCTCTCATCTTTTGATTTATTGTTTATTTCTCTTTTCTTCTCCTAACTTCACTGAGATACTTCTGCATGGTATCTTACATGAGCTCTGTCTATCTGACACTCTGATCGTACTTTTATAAACACACTTATGCATATTTCCTTAACTTACACAATGCCGAATTGCATCCCTATTATTATGCAAGTACAATAATAATTAGGACTGTTGTATACAGGCTGCAGTTGATTCAGTTACCCCTGCTAGACATGCATGCAGAATATTGGGGGTAAAAGATGCTTGGGTGGGACAGAGAAAAGCCAGCTGGGCAACAAGATAAAGGTCAATTTCTGGCCTAAGTTAGGTGGCAGTTTCTTACAGGTCGAATTAGTTTTCTGAGGCTTGTTAACAAGTAACCACAGAATGGATATCTTAAAACACAACAAATTTATATTCTCTTACAGTTCTGTAGGTCTGGAGTGTGAAGTCAAGGTTTCATCGTGGGTCACATCCCTCCTGGAGAAAAATGACACCCTCCTCTCTTCTTGCAGCTTCTATGGCGAGGGCAGTCCCTAGTGTCTTTGACTCGTGGCCATATTGCTCCCATCCCCGCTTTCTTCTTCACATCACTTTCTCCACTGCCTTCCCCTCTGTGTGCAGCTTCCTCTCCCTTTGTCCTACAAGAACACGTGTCCTTTGGTGTGACATTCATCTGGAGAATCCAGGATCATCTGGTCTTCAGAATCTTAATGTAATTACATCTTCAATAGTTCATTTTCAAATAAGGCAATACACACAGACTTTGGGGATTTAATGTAGATATACCAAATGGATGTGGACATACCAGGGGCCACCTTTTGAGCCACCGCAGAAATTGTGCTAAGAGAAAGAAAAAAAAATGTTCTAGATCTCTGTTTAAAACACTTCACAGGCTTTAATCTGTTCTACGTTGGCAAATTCACACACCATTTCCTACTTTGTAGATCTCCCATATTTTCTTTGTCGCTCAAAATGCCATCCACACTTCCCATTGACATTTTTCTTCCTCGAGCATCATACTTATTTCTCTGTCCAGGGTTTTTATCCTCACTTGTCTTTCACGAACATTTTTATATAGTTAGTCCTCCTTCACATGTTAGCCTCACATCACTGTCACTGTTCATGCAGTCTTATATGATGGCTGGGTGTCACTGGGATGGAACAGGAATAGCTAATGACCTTAAAACAGAGTAATGTAATTTACTAGCTAGGTGACTATTTATAAGCATGTTTGTGTAAGATAACCATAAGAGGTGGTGTATGACCATGCATCCTGTAGTATTAGAGTTGATATTACCCTTAGGAATAAATGGAAAAAGAAGAGTACAGTTATGAGAAGGCAGAATGAGCTTAGGAACAGTGACTTTTAGACAAGGGATAGAGCCAGTGCAAGGTGATATTTCAGGGAGAAAGCAGAAGAAATTGACATCCTAATTTGACTTTCTTCCTCTTCCAAACTCCATCCACACTTCCCATCGGTCAAATTGTCAAGAGAGCACCTCTCGGCATGGTCAGGAGTCCGTCTCCTTCCAGCAGAGAGCAGAGAACGGACGGATGGAGAGTGTGTAGAACAATAAACAAAAGCTGTCTGGTACATCCTGTTTGGTGTTCCATCCCTAGGCACTCTTCATAAGCCTCCTTGTTTCCTTTCCTTTGTAATACTGGTTCTGTTTAGAATGATGCTGGTTTCTTATCTTTCTTATTTGACTGTAATCTTAGTACAATCAAGGAATGACCCACCACATTTTTTGTCTATATGTATATATTACAGATTGTCTCTCTAAATATACATAAAATCCACTTTTAAACTAGAACAGGGCCTGCCTGTAAATTTCTTAGTGACATTGGTTTTTGTTTTTGTTTTTGTTTTTTTTTTATTTTAAACCAAGAGCATGTATTGGTACATTCTACATACAATGGTCACATTCATTACAATTATTCTGTACCTATATATGATGTATCTTGTTCTCCCCCCTCCCCCTACCCTTCCCCTCTGCTCCCTCCCTCC
>PVJO010013817.1:0-50440 GCA_004026905.1 Hystrix cristata | reverse complement strand
TGAGAAACCATAAGTGTAAATAAGGGCAAAGGGGTAGAATAGATATTTTGTTTAAAAAAAGAAAAAAGAGAGATAGTATTCAAAAGAGAGAACTAGATAGAGAAAAGGGGGATAAAGAAGAAGGTTAAAAGCAAACTAAGATGAAAGGGGAAAAAATGGTAAAGTGTAGCTACACTTGTTGCAAATAGGGAGGGGTGGGTGAATGGAAGGGAGGGGAGGGGAAGGGGGGAAGAGGGGGGAAACCAAGATGTATCATGTACAGGTACAAAATAACCATGTTGATTATGATCATTATGTATACAATGTACCAATACATGTTCTTGGTTAAAAAAAAAAAAAAAAGAACAATGCTTTTGGCCTACAACAGATGGCATAAAGTTAGGTAACATGTTGCCTAGAAATTATTTCTTGATTGAATCTTGCCTTTTCCTGCAGCCTACCCCATCCTTTGGGCAGTGGTCACTCCACTTTTCAGACACCAGAGTCACCAAGTCACGACACTTTGACCTGAACTGAAGTAAAATCTTGTCTCAAAACATATAACTCAAGATGATATTAATACATACTTTACAAGACTTTAGTGAAGGTTAAAAGAGATAAATGATCAGGAAAATGTAAATTAAACTTAAGATTTAATTTCATTTTCTCTCATAATTTTGGCAAAAATAAAAAAGACTAGGACAGAGTTTTCAAGACTCTATGGAAATAGGAACTCTCAAACACCATCACTGGAACTATAAATTGGTACAAAACTTTTTAAAGAATTTTGGCAGTATTTTTCCAATCTGCATCTCTTTCAATCCAACATGTCATTTCTTGGAATCTGTACTACAGAAATCCGCACATGATTAGGTAAGGACAGTTATACAGCATGCTTATTGAAGGATTTTATAAGTAAAAAAAGAGACCATTTAAACATTCATTCCTAAGAAAATGGTTAAATATATTAAGGTAAAACCAAGACACGACATTTCGTACAGCTCATAGAAACACACACACACACACACACACACACACACACACACACACAATGTATCAATGTATGTTCTTTGAAGAATTGCTCAGGATGTGAACAATTGAGAGAAAAAGACTAGTCACAAAAAAACACATAGAGAATGATACCATTTCTATTGACAGAGAGGAAGAAGGAAGGGAGGAAGGAAGGAGCGAGAGAGAAAGGGAGGGAGGAATAAAGAAGGGAGGAAGGGAGGGAGGGAGAAAAGAAAGAAAGCAAGAAGGGAGGGAGAAATGGAGGAAGAAAGGAAGGAAAAGATCATGTGTGTGTGTGTTCGTGTGTGTGTATATATATCTATATAGTCTGGTAAACATGTCATAATTTAACAATAATTAACATTGAGGAATGCTGTTGGGAGAAAGTTGCAACATTTATTACTACATACAATTCTGTAAGGTCACGGACTTTCAAATGAATGCTTGCTACTACTTAGGTCACAAAGCTATGAAAAGAATGAGAAAGGAAAAATAAGAACAATATGTGAAAGCACTAGTTACTCGATAATCATTTCTACTTTGTTTGTTTTCCTCTTAGAACCCCTTTTATTTTTCTTACTCCTTTCTCTCTTCCTCTTTCTTTTTTCTCATCCTTTATTTATACTGTCAGCAGTAATTCAGGATCTGATTGTCCTTTAAGTTCTGTCTAGTCTCTTTTTGCCTCCTGAGAAGTACCAGGGCCCTTGGGAGGGTCCTTATGACCACTCATCCCCCAGATGATGTGATTAAGCTGTAAACAGTAGGCATAGGAAACATTTCAGCGAAGGACGAATGACCAGCAGAGAGTTCCACTTTTGGGGGAAGGGATGGGTGTTCTGTAAACTACACCATGCTGTACAAGCCCCTTCGGTCTTCTTAATACCTCACCATTGGTGCAGTTTGGTCCAACTCCAGGTGACCTATTTTACAAACTTCCCCATACAAGGCAATTCCCCCTATACCATAAGCTCCTTGTCGAATTGCCATCCACATCTCCTTCTGTTCCACTATTACAGCCTACGTAAAAATTGTTATAAAAGATTATATAGCTGCACCATTAAAATCTTGATACTACATAAATGTTATGTGAGCGAAAAAATTAACATCGAATTCTGTCCGATTCATGTGTTCATTGTGAGGTGCTGACTGTTTAGGTTTGGAACACGTGAGCATCATGCATCTCCTCTGTGCCGGACTTTGCCCTACCGGGTGGGGATGGGAGAGTAAAATTCCTGCACTTTAGACTGGGAGCAAAGGCTTGTGTTAATGCTGCTTGCTTAGCACGGTCAAGGCCCTGGGTTTTATCCCCAGTACCTCAAATGATTTGTTTTCTTTCCTGGTATTATTCAATACTCTTTTTTCCCATCTGGAAAAAGGCAAAATGGATATCTCAATTTTCCTTTGGGAGATGCAAACCTACTGTTACGCCACATGTTTGGCTCAGTTTTTTCCAAACACGAAAGTGGACAATCAAGAGGCTCCAAAGTTGCCTTGGCCTATGCAAGCATCAGATCCTGCTAAGTGTAGTGATCGCCAAAGTTGGAAGTGCAACTCAAACCCAGGAAATTTTGGCTAGACCCAGGATTTCTAATGGAGAGACACTCTTTTCACTTTTCCATTGCGTTTGAACTTGGGGGGATTTAAATCTAGGGCTGTGAGTGGGCTACTAGATGAAATGTGAGGATAACACTAACACGAAGGAGGATGTGGTATTGAGCGGGAGAGAGCCTGTACCTGGTAGCTGTATCAGTTTTTGGATCAAGTTATGCCTGATGACAATAATGTCTTGAAAGTTTTCGATGAACGATCCAAGAAATTTCTTTTTTTGTTCAAGCTGGTTTGAAATTTCTGTGTGATCTGAATCCCAAAGATTCTGAAACAATACATTATGTTGTTAAGAATATTACCCTGTGACATCACTTTAAGCATCTGGCAAGGGATTAAAACTAGCTGCAGTTTTTTCTTTCAAATGCCTTTAGTCACAAAAACCTAGTGAAATGGAAAACAAATGTACTTGTTTATCGTTTCCTATATGCGGAAGATGTGTCAACGTCTTCCAGTGGAGAAAGGCTCAGAGCAGCCTTTATAAGCCACCGGAGGAAACGCCATCACTTTCTCATTGTGACCGTGATCTTTGATATAAACAGGTGCTGACCGTACGCTGCTTGCTAATCTTTATTCCGATGTCGTTACTTAAGGTGGTCTCACAACCAGGACTCACAACTAAGGTTGTGATCAGGCTTCAGTGTGAGAGTATTTCTTTCTTCTGACCACAAGCAGAGTGTCACTCATTCATCTTGAGTATTTGCGGCTGCTTTGCACGTTTGGTGCCTTCATCCAAGTAATCACCATCGTTATAATCAATGTGAGATCACATTTATTCGAGGTGTTGAATGCTGTCATTGCCTTTTAAAAGTCACCTTTTAAGCCTTGTATTTAAAAAGTCACAATATATATTCAGGATAGTGTCACTAAGCTACATTCGTGTAGCTGGGCTACTATCTGTAGAAGAATATGGTCAAAAGATAGCAGTAAGGAAATATTTAAGTTTTGTGATTTTGATTTATGAGGTGATTTTCAGAATTTAAGAGAGGAGACAATTTAAGAGGGAAGATAATTACAGCATCAATGCCCTCTAAGGAGTGATGATTTTGAAAGATATTGGAGGAGGGGATGGAAGTTCATAAGAACATAATTTCAATAATCTAGGCATTAAATGACTGGGAGCCTGTCCAACGTACTCATTAACTATTTGGTGGTACCTAAAGACACAACTTGTTTAAACGATTTGACAAAATAGCAAAATTTTACCCAAAATAAATGTGCACTTAAGAATCTACAGTGAGATGTTTAATGTCATGGTTGTTTGTGTATTTCATAAAAGCTTGTTGTTTTAAAAATCTCTTTTTCTTCTAATTCCAACTGTGAAAAAATTAAACTGGCAACATCCTTTAAACATATTTACATGATGAAATATGTAGATGTAGTGTAATTTTTGCAAATTGTAGAACTAGAGATTATTGATTGAACAGGAGAAAGGCCTGATATTTGATACCTTAGTCATAAAGCTATTTTTGAAATAAATTTTCTTGATTACCTGTATGTATGAAAAGAGTTGAAATTCTTTTGTTAAATGCCTTATATATTTGGGTAGATAACATATGTATGTAGATTTCTGAAAATAAATCTGAAAGGGAGATAAAGTCAAAGATAGTTTAAAGTATCTGCAGTGAATATTTATTTGCATATTTTATTTGTCAGGATCTCTGCTAACCATTTTGCCATTTAGCTTTCATAATGAGGTGGGTATGAATATCTCTATTTTACAGAGGAGAAATTAAGGCTGATGATTTACTGCCTAAAAGCCCACAGGTTGTAATGAAGCACAAGTCTTTCTAAAACAAACCGCACTTTCTAATGTTCTTTCAGTCTGATCTTTCTAATCTATTCTGTTTTACTGTGCACTTACAGATTCTTTTTGGCAATAATGTCGATTTCCTCTAATGTCTGCTTCTTCCTTGTTAATATTTCTAATTTATATTCTTCAAGAAACTATGAGTTTGGTGATGCATGTGGTATAATCCCAGCACTCTGGGAGGCTGAGGAAGGAACATCACAAGGTCAAGCCCAGCCTGGAAAATTGAGTGACTTAGAGAGACTTAGCCTCAAAATTTGCATGAATGAATGAATGAATAAAAGGGCTGGGGTTGTAGCTCAGTGCAAAGGTCCTGGGTTCAATCCCAGCACCACAAAACAAACAAACAATAAATTCTATATAGTCATGCTCTTATTTCTTCACAATATCACAATCCCCATGTGCACTTGTAAAGCTGAATTAAAACTGGTATCAGGATGACACATGGGCTTTCTACCACTAATGATGCTAGAAGGAAGGATGTGTAACGGCACATAGTGTATTTGGAAAATCTCATTTCTTTGGGGGAAAGTGGAGTTTTCTCAAATGGTGCCAACTGTAAATACCTTAACTTACCTCTTTACAACTATGATAGAGAAAATACAAATGTTGCAGAAATAATAATAGTAATACTAGCTAAGATTAAGTCTTTAAAGCCTTTACTGTGTGTTGGTTTTAGACCCAGCATTTTACCTGAATTACCTCATTTAATCTTCATAAGAGCCATACACTGGGCACTATTTTGACCCACTTTTATAGTGGAGGAAACTGAGATTGAGGAATTATGAAGCTTCCTCAATAAATGATGAAGCAACAAACATATTTACTTGTGAAACTGATGTATAAAGGCGAGGGTTATTCTCACACGTTTTATCTCTTTTCAAGTCCTCCTTATATTTGTAATACAAACGTTTAGGAGGATCTCCATAGTTCCATTATATTTTTCTGATACAAAAAAGCCAACAGTACCCCAAATACTTAGCAAATGTTTAATTCTTAGTAATGTTTAGTATCTGAGAGATAATAACTAAAATAATTGTATTTCCAGTTTTTGAAAACATTGTATATTTGAAAGATGCCCGGTTCTTGAAAGTTAGTTTCCATTTGTCACTGTAAAACAGTTGTGTGACTTTAGATATTACTTTTTTTAAAATATGCATTAAGATAACGTTTCAGTTTGATTTGAAAAAGATGAGCATTTTGAAATGGAACAGATATTCCAAAGGTGACTTGATTTTAAAATGCTTCATTGAAAAAGGAAAAACATTTGAACTACAAAGGGGAATTTGGCACGCGTGAATTGTTAGCTGGTAAAAATAGGTGTCTAATTCTGGACAAATACATTATTAAGAGCTTCATAGTGGGAAGACAGAAATACGACATCACATACATATCCTGTGTATCTCATACTTTGCAGTTACTCATAGTGTAGAAAGTGAGTATTCAACAATAAACAAAAGAAGCTACGTTTTCCACTCTTACTCTCAAGGTTGAATTCTGAAAACTGCCACCCACAAAAACACATGTGTTCATGCATACACACACACAGACACACATATACACAAACACACACATATATACATATATATGTAAGGAGAGAGAGAGGGGAGGAGAGGGGGAGCGGTCTGGATGGTCCTTTCTGTCTGAAATAACTAAGGGCAATGCAGCTGAAGCAAATGGTCTTGAATTCATATATACTCTTTTTAAGATACAGGCAATTAAAAGTTTTAGAACTTTACATATGCCGTGTAAAATTTTAACCCCCCTCCTTGCAATGGAGGACACTGGAAGAGTCCCAAGATTTTCTTTCAAGAAACATCATATTAATATTCTTGCGTATTTGAGACTTAACATTTCATATTCTTTCCTCTGCACCTTTTATTGTTCCTATTTACAGTGCACCTGAAACACATTGTGTAATTGGCAGAGAGCCCAGATTTTCCATTTAGAAACAGTTTGATGATTTCACTTTTTCTTCTTCCTTTTTTTTTTCAAACAGCAGGTGCTCCACATTGTAAACAATGCCAGTCACCATAATATTATTAGCTTTTGAATTTTTATTACATTCTTGCCTCCCTACATATTTTAAACTTCAGTGCAAGGGATTTTTGGCACTAGCTCAGCAAGCTTCTTATTTCATAAGGAAGATAGATTCCCGCGAATAGAGTGCTTCATTGTCATTTATAATTAGAAAGTGTAAGATTTACCTAATCATAAAATCACCCAATATTTTCAGGTTTGTTTCTAATTTTCTAGGCAATACATTCACATCTGTCCCATGCAGAATGCTAATTCCCTTTCCAGTTGCATGGCTTTCACAAATATTTAACCCTTCCCTTACTCATTAACTAAATAGAACTCTTGTGAACTTATCTTTATTGTGAAGTTTGTAGTTAAAAGGCAGGTTTTTTTCCTTTACCTTTCCAAAGACTGGCCAAAGCTCATCATAATCGATGATTTCAATTGAGTTGTTTTAGCAATCAATGTGTATCACCTCGTGATCCATTTGGCCTCAGTGGTCAGGGTGGAAGTAGGAGATGGCTGAGGCAATACAATTGGCTGTACTCATTGCCAGATGTAGCTACTATATTCCCAGCAACGATGACTACATTCACAGCGTGGAAACAGGACTTTGCGCATAGCAAGTGCTCAGTAAGTATTTCCTGATAAAAATATACAAGAGCAGAAAAATATTCCCATTGTCCTCAGAAGTTAAAATTTTATTTTCTATAACATAATGCACACATTTATGCAAATTTACAAAAAAAGGAGTTCAAAAATCAGCTCAAAATACTCTTGGAAATACTGAATTATGCAGTTCAAAATGATTTAGAAGTTAGTTCAATCATTGTAAAAAACTTCATGTGCAGACTGCTAAAAAACAAGAAATGATTTTTAGCCCCAAATCTGAATATCTGTGTGATTTTTCTGAGGTGATTTCAAGATAACCCTGAAGATAAACAATATTTCAGTCTTTTCCTTTACAGGTTGTGAGGAACTTTCCATTTCCTAAGCAAAGGAAGGGGATCAAACTATTTTATTTCTACAGCTATGCTCATTCCCACTAAACTGCATTTAGAGCTACATTTTTTCCAGATCACTTCAATAAGTGAAAGCCCAATAGAGAACAGATGCAATATAAGAGCAATAAAGGAAGAAAAAAAATTAAAAATCCTTTGTTCTCCCTGCAGTACATCCGTAAATCTATTAGCATTATTTCCCTTTCTTCTCTCTCTCTCTCTCTTTCGTTTTTTTTTTTCTTTTGCATCCCAAGCCAGATCTCGAGTTCTCTGAAGCAACCCTTAATCAAGCTCCCCAAAGGCCTACGACTGCATGCAGCAATTTCTCCCCTGCTCTCAGCACAGATGTTTCGAGCACATTCCATTACACCTACATGCCATTACAGCTAATGGCTTATTCTGATGAAGAAAGCTGCTTTCTGCTCAGTGCAGCAAAGGGGAAAATTTCCTCCTGTACAGTTCGATCCCTGCGACAATGAAATGTGGGGGCAGGTGGTACAACAGAACTCTCTAATGTTAATTACATACTGTATTACCCCCAAATTTGGCTGGTCATTAATTATGCTAATTTACCTTCCTGAAAATTAGCACCATCAATGTGAACATTTGAACAGATTATAGCAAAATGTAGTCTATCATAGTTGCTTATAAACCTAAACCTTCAGAACCATCCAAAGGAAAGGGTACTGTTACTGGATATAAAAACTTAAGGAGAAATGGTTCAAGGCTACCCTTCGTCCCTCTCATGGTTAATGTCCTGATTTTTCAGGAAGGTGACGTGAAATGGAAGTAACTTCCTTGAGTCTTGACTAGGAATAGCTTTTATTCATTTTTTAAAAATTCTAAGTTGCTAAATATAGAAGAAATAAGTACATAATCCAAAACATCAAGGAAATAAGTCTGATATACTTTGGACTGAATAAAAACCACAGGTACTATTTTGAAGAAAACATCTAGAGGAAATGTGGACAATAAAACTTTACTGGCAATGTGTGGAGTTCTAATGCTATTGAGCGCAATGATTTTCTTCCATGCATTTTTCATAGACCCTTGATAAAGAGAGATGCGCATTGTCTTCAACAGCTCCTACAGTTATAGATTGTATTTTTTTATCTCTTACTCTATAAAAAATTAACATGTCCCTCTTTCCAACTAAAGCTCGGATTTTTACCATATTGATTATAGGCTTAATAAAGTGTGTGAATCAGGTTAGGCTTGTTTTCCACATGAATTAAATAAGTACGATTTCATTTTGGCCTGCTGAAATTGATTGGATTTCAGAAGTAAATAGAGTATCTTCTGTGTGGAGTGAACAGTCTCCGCTTCCTCTTCAAGGCTGCTGTTTCCTTCTATCCATCTCCAAGAAGCCATCATCATATTAACATAGATGACAATCTGGCAAGGAGGTGCTGATCAAAGATAAATTTCACACTCGCACTTCGCATTTTCTAATTACACCATCTGTGTCAGACTCTTTCGTGGCAGTTCTGCCCAATCTGTCAAACGCTGCGTGCCTATGGGAATGCAGAGGAGCTGAGACGATCGCCTGTCTCCCCCCACCCTCCCAGCCGATCCATCACCCCCAATCGGAGCTGGGCAGAGATATTAGTCTAATTGGGGACTGGAATGGAGGTTCCAGGTTGCATGGGAGATGAAGCGTTTGGGGGCTGTGAGACATGAGATTGCAATTTGAATCATATTACAGGGCCTGCCCCAGCTTGTCTCGGAGCAAGCTGAGAACAGGCCATGCATGCTATATCAGGGTGTGTGTGTGTGTGGGGGGGGTGGAGACAAGAGAACAGTTCTTAAGAGAATCATGAATGAGAAACTGTCGTCTTTCATTTCTCTGTTTCTTTCAGACACATTAAGGGTAAATGATTGTGAGCAGAAACTGATGGGAAGCGTTTGTCCTTTTATTATAATGTTACAAAACATAAGAATAAGGAATTAAATAGAATGACCCAAGCAATAAGGTCAGATCTAATCTAATCGAGGCCAGGCAAATAATCCAGCAGTTCTACCTCAGCAACACAAATGCGTTCTTGTGGAATGGACACGGGACTCCCAACTGGACACCATCTACTGAAAACAAGAGGAACTGAAAGGTGCTAAATACTTTAATAAAGAATTTTCAAATGTATAGCAAACTTTCAGATCCCCTTTGATCTCTTCTTAATTTAAGAAGATAAAGTCCATGAAATACTATAGAAAAATGAAACGATTGCCCTTTTGAACTAGAGCCAGGGCAGAGCTAACTATTTCTAGTTATTGATTTCTTTCTGCCACATGTCACTGCCTTTGAGTCATGTTGCAACAACGCCAAGGCGAGCGAATAAATGGAACAGCACACTGAATTCTTCAGGGGGGTGCGCTCGTTTGTGCTTACTCCAAAATGTACTGCCATGAAACTCAGGAGAACTTGTCTTTTCTCATTTTTAAATAGGAACAATTCTAATGATAATACTATTTCTGTTGCCCTTGAAAAATTTGCAATCGCTTCTTACCTTACTCATTCTCAATGAGAAGGTCTATGGTAAAGAGAAAGAAGAAAGTAGCAGGAGTTAGAAAATCTAACTCCACACCTAACCCTGTTAATTATTTTTCACGTTTCTCTGTTTCCACTAAACTTTGTTTTTCCATCTTTATATATCTGAGGCATGTGCGTGGGAAAGCATGTTGAAGATTCTACAACATACTGAAAACTATAAAGTCTTATTTATGTATTTGTACCTATGTCATGTTGTGTTTCCAGTAAATAGTTGATTATAGTTGATTGTAGAGATCTCATCCCAAATGCACTATTTTAATTTAACTTATTTAATGCATTCTTTTCATCCCCTAAGACATCAACTCTTAAAGGACAAGGAAAATGCCTTGTTCTTTGCCTTGCACATTATGCCTGATCACGAGTTTATTATTGATATGTATTATTATTATTTTTTTTTTGTAGTGCCGGGGATCGAACTCAGGCCCTTGTGCTTGCAAGGCAAGCACTCTAATCACTGAGCTAAATCCCCAGCCCCTATTGGTATGTATTAAACAGTATTGATAAATAGTATTGGCGAATTTAATACTTGTAAAGGGAAAACAATCCCTTTTTGAGTCATTAATTAAGTGTAGACTGATGGTACTGACATGATGCCATTGGTGGAGAATGAAACTTCTTAGTAACCTGGTTCTGAAAATCAGAATTTTGCTGTCAAATATTTATGTAAATTTCATAGTTTTACATAGACTCCAGAATTTTTCCTTCTAAGGCAGCAGACAAGGTCACCTATTCCTGAGGGACTTTATCGAGAGGGCGTCGCTAGATATAACTTATGACTCTTCTTGCAGTGACTGTCTTCTCCAGCCACGGTGATGAATCCCAGAGAACAGTGACCTTATGGCTGTTTACAGTCATCGTATTAAGACACAACTTTATCGCTTGCTTTTATACAAGTTTTTTTTTTTTTCCTGTACACACACATGCACACACCCTCTCTCTGTCTGTCATAATAGAATTGGATAATTTAGAAAAAAAGCAGGCGAAAGCATTGTAAATGACCAAATAAAAAGCCACACACCGGACATGCTAAGCATACACTAAAGAAATCCCTCATTTGGATTGAAAAGTAGAAAGATGAGGAGAAGTTTCAAAGTGGTATTCAATTCCATGAGGTGTTACTGCCAATGTTAAGGAAGAGAGTGTCCTTTAATTCAAGTTTTTGGTTGTCCCAAGTCTGGGCACCCATGAGGGATGCGTTTAGTGACTTCTGTCATCGGGTTCTCGGTCATTCCACATGCTCACTTCACTGTGAGCAGGCCGTGGATATCAGCAGAGGTAGATGAATTTCATTCTCAATTATTACCACAAAGTGGTGTTCGAGGTCTAATTCCTGCCTTGAATCTCCTTATTCTCGTGACTTCTGGACAACCGGAAATAAAATGTTCCTAAATCCTGTACATTTTGAGAAAGAATAAATGGCTACTTCAAACATTATTCCCAGAAGTGTGCATTTTTGGAATATTGACTTCTCTCTATTCTGCTTAGAGAACATTTGTTATAGACTAAGTAATTCATGAGGCCTGTTACAATTTATAAACTTCAATTTTATAATTGAACTGTTGTATTTGGTGGTTTTTTCTATTAAACTTATAAGAATAATTTTTCTGCCTTACATCTGTTAGCTAGATCTTTAACTTTTCTGAGATATTTACAAAATAGTTTTAGGTTTGGGAACACTCATATATTTAAAAAATAAAAGATTTTTGGAAAGCTCTTTGTACTATTTCATTACAAATAGTTTCCAAACACACGGTGATTTACAGCTTTTCTAAATCCACAGGTAAATTAAAAAAAAAAAAAAAAGAAAGAAACAGTTTGCTATTTTGAAGAGGCAAAATGACACAGAGTCTTGGGGAATCTAATGACAGTTTCTTAACTAGTCATAGTCTCTTCCACAACTAGGTTTCTGCCCCAGCCCCCATTTCTGTGTCATGTTTCCATTAAGCACTAAAAGCTAAAAATAAAATAATTATGTCACAACTATATATTCCAATCCAAGAAATCTTGCATTCTTAGTTCAGTAATACTTTTATGTATAAATATTTCAAGAATAAAGATTATTTGGGGGCTCTCTGGCTTACTGAAACTCAACAACGTAAAGTATAATATTTACGAAAAAGAAAAGTAACATTTTGGACCAGTATTCACAGAGCTGTCTCCTAGATAAGGCATTAAGGATGGGAAAACTCCAGCTTCACCTCCACCATCCTGGAAACTAAATGGAGAAAAGCCCTTCTGCCAATTCTGCTTCATCTTGATCACTGTCCAATCCCACCCCAGTAAGCTTTATTTCACGCCCCATTTAGAGCACGCTTGGAGGAGAACCTAAAGATCTGGAAGGAAGCTCAAAGCTTATCTCGACTCTCCAGACACCAGCAGTGTGAAAACGGGACTTTTCAAAATAACGTTTCGTGTTCTTCCTGCTTCTGGTCAGCCAAACATTCTATAGAGACTGCTGTTCCCACGGAAGGTTGGCACTTCCTCTGCAAAGCACAGAGGGAGGTGGAAACCGAAACTGATCGGAAAGCCTCAAATCAGGTCCACAAAAACAACAGAAGAACGTTGAATGGGGTTGGAATTCTGAGGAGCACTTGCTGTGCGAGCCTGGTTCCCTCATGACACAGCTGAAGTCCACCTGACCCCTGTCGGAACATTATAGGGTAGCCACAGAGACTGCCAACTAGTAGCCTCCCATTCAGCCCACCTAGTGAGGGGAAGTGTCTTAAAATATTCTTTACAAAGTCTTTGCTTACTACAACAAACAAGATTGATTTTGCAAAAAGAAAAAAAATGTTACATAAAACATAATAATGCAATTTTCTAAAGAGGTAATACTGGCGATAGAAAATAAAGCATGGAAATTTTCTATGAAGGCAACATGCTTCAAGAGATACTCAATAATAAGTGGATTTAAGCATGTAAGTATAGTCTTCCACAATGATACAATATAGCGAAAGAGATGCACTGCCGGTGTTCTGTTAGGTACTCGAAGGACACACATGCAGGTAAATAAAACTTTTCCTTTTCATTTTCTGAAATATTTAACAAGTTTTTCACTATTACAAATATTTTTGTTTGAAAATTCTATTTTTTCATATTTTATTTTATAGTTTTAAAATTCATTGATTCAATTAAAAAAACCCAATTGGTTTATGAAAGCATCAGTTAAGAATATCGTATGTAACACGTTTTGGTACTCTTTTAAGGAAGACTGTTTTTAAATTTGTCTCAGGTTACATTTCCATCCCTGTGGAAAATGTGTCACTTGGGTAGGTAATTCCAGAGCATGACTCTTAGCAAGCCAGAGTGTAAGCAAATCTATCCTGACCGCCAGCATGGACACAGAGTGGCTCTATCTGCCCACAGGTTGCAGAAGACTGAAGCATTCATTCTTCCAGACATTCACTATAAATGAAAGACATTATTCTGATTTTTTAAAGGTTCAAAGATTTGGAGGAAAAGAGGTTTTGTCATAACTGAAGACAATACTTGAATTATGGTGAAAAGAATTTCAAACCTTTTATTCACATTAAATATGTATGTACATAGTATCAGGTGTGTTCTTTACACAGATAGCAAAGTCTTGAAATAAAAATTATTGGGATGGGAGCATTTGAAATTAAGCTTTTCTGTGAAAACCGGGTCTTCTGTAAATGTGTGTTGAATATTTTAAAACTGTTTTGTATAAGAAGAGCATTTTCCTGAAGAGTCAAGGTCCAGAACAACAGAAGCAGACTCTAATCATGCCAAGATGTGTGATGTGCGTGGCTGTGCAGAGAGAAGACCCAGCTCTGAGAGCCGAGCGGACCCTTTCAGGAAGAGTCCCAGACAACACATCAAGGCTAAAGAAGCAGGGCTCCCGAGCCTCCTGCAGTAGACATATTTGTCACACTTACACCCACAGACTCAGAGGATCCAGTTTAAGGACCCAAGTTTGAATCACACTTTGGCCATGGATTGATAACGCAGAGCATCAAAAATGCGCTGAGATGCATGGCTTTGCAGGAAGTCACCCTGGGTGTGACTCATCCCAGTCCTCCTTATTTTCTGTGTAGCCTCAGTGGAGTTATTCAGCTTCTCTGTGGTGTTCAGTTTCTTATTAACCATGTCGGTATAATGATGCTTATCTCACAGGTCTGAAAGAAACCCGAGTCAGATAATACACACACATGTATATGTACATATACATGTACTTACATATATGCAAACCATATGTAACAATTTAATACCTAAACATTTAATACCTAAACTGACCCTGCTAAGGGATCAGTAAATACTGGTTTAAGTCCCCTTTCCTTCCTTCCTGTTCAGATATGAGCTAGAGCATCCTAGTAGAGTTAAAATGAAAGAAAGAGGGTCCTAACTTTCACAGACACATCACTTAAGGGCCTCTAAAATAGGTGAGATACATACAACGACTGGCGATTGTGGAAAATAACTTTCTCATTTTTAAGACTGACTCTTCCTGTTTTAAAGCCCCTACTTTATTGGTTGTGGTGGAGATGGGTGGAAATGTCAGGGATGTTTATGTCATTTGATAGGAGATGATGATAAATTGGGCAGTTAAAATTACACTTGTTCCTGGTACATTTTTAGTCAGTCTAAAGTTTATTCCCTACGAAAGTTGTTTTCCTCTCAAACTAACTCTCCTTCATTTTCATAACGACACTGGTTAGAATCAGAACTTTCAGTTACGGCAACTGAGAATGTGGCCCCTCTTTTGCCCACCGTCTTATGTACCTTTGTTAGTGTCTGTCGCTTCCCAAAATACCCTGAATATCCTCAGTTCTATGATGAAAGCACCACACTCAATACAATTCACAGAAAATGGGTAAAAATCCAAGCTACTTTCGTAGAAACAGACTCTTATTTTAACATCTATGTTGGATAGTCACCATCTATGATGTCGTGATAGTCACCAGTAGTTATCTAGGAGGACTGGCGGGTAGGACTGTGTATTGGAGCAGCACACCACTGGCCTGAGAGTACGTACCGCATTTATCTCTCAAAGAGCTACTAGAGACACATCTGTAGACAGATGTGTCCTATCTGAGAAATCCTGAGGGCTATGGGTTTTCTCCGAAAGCTGCTGTGATGAGCAGTAGGCTTAGAAATACCCAGCACCTACCAAGGCGGAAGCCTTCCTTTCATGTATGATTTCTCCATCACAGCACTGATACTAGATCCTTAGCTTGACAAGAGGTATCACAGAGATCAGACGTGACACCCTTCCTGGAAGGCCTCTTGAACGTATAAACAGAGATCTACCAGTCAGGAGAACCACTAACTTGGCCTCCACCTGAGCAGATTCACATGCATCTGACTCAGAGTTCAGTGTCTGGACTCCTTTGCCTCAGATCTTTCTCTGAGACAATGTAGTGCATCTCATACCAGCCTGGTGCAAACAGGAACCCTAAGCGGCAAACCAGCTGCGTTCCTGAGCTGTGTAAGACTCTTCTCATTTATTCTAGGTATTTCCCCATTCTTTTCCCTTATCACATACAATAGAAAATTCACAACCATCTCTCCTACTGTAGATTTTACTTTCTGTTTCACTTAGATGTAATTTTTGGCCTTCTTCATAAAGTTTAGTCAAGAATCAGCTCTATAAGTCATTTCACTCCTGGCTACGTATGTTAGCCTCTATGCCTGCTTTGTTCAGGTTCACAGATTTTCACTTCCAGCTCTGCCGGCAGCCTGGCATCTTAGGGAGAGTTCCAAGCACACAACTTCAGGTAACAAATGGTATCAACAAACTCTGCTCTTTTCTGAAACGCACATAGTACAGCAATATTCTCCTAACCCATGACATTTGCTTATTCCAGGTTGGGTTAATTTCGTCCTTATATTTTGGTTTGCGTCTTCAGATAGCAATTGGTACAGTTAAGCATGAAAAGGAAAGTTGGACAGAGAAGATAGATGAGACCCAAGTAGCACCACTGCTCAGGAGAGAAGAAGAGCAAGGACAGTGATTCTTCCAAGTCCACGATTGGGTGAAACTAACTTTATGACACATATTAGATACCAGATACGAGCCAGACCTTTACCTATGATGTGCTACTTAATTCTTCCCACAACACTAGGCAATTGGTATTAGTCTCTGTGCTTCTCCTCAAAAGAAACAGGCTCAGAGAGACTAAGTAATTTGTCCAAGTTCACATAGTACTAAGTGACAGAACAGGGCTTCAGATCTACCTCCACTGAATAAAACCACTCCTGACCCTGACCCTGACCCTGACCCTGACCCTGACCTGTGCCAATGGCCTTCCCAGAGCTTTGTACCCTGAGAAGACACAAACCAAAGAGAGAACCTGTCATCCTCACCAGTGTCCTTGGTTGTTTCAGCACTTTTCTTATATTTTCTGACAGGTGATCAGCCTACCTGTACTTATTTTCACTTAGACCTTGTCTCCTTTTATGTAGGGACAACATAACTAAACACCGTAGTATTTATTAAGGGTCCACATTTGCATAACACCTTGCTGCCAACAGGAAAATAAAAGGCATGTAGAAATGACAGGCTCCTGTCCACTGGAACTTCACAATCAGGAACATACGGGTGACAGGGATGAAAAAGGGTACCTAGGCCCCAAGTAAGTGTTCAGGAAACAGACATGACTAGAGACCCGGCATCAAGCCAACTCCACCAAGGATCAGACCCATCTGGGTACCAGGGTTCCCTGTGGGAACCAACTTGTCAAGCTTCTGCCACTATGAGGGAGCCGGGTAGGAGGCTGGGCTGCAAACACCCCACCCCATGTGATGAACATCTTCCCCAGCCTGAGGCTTGCCACTTCTCCAAGGGCTCACAGTACACCACAAGTTGTCTTAAACCAGTGTAAAGCAAGGCTTTTCATCAGCTGTCCTATTAGTGAGTCCTTTCATTCCTCTGAGTATTTTGCTTAGCTATGGCATCATTCTTTGCAGTGCCACACATTGTGTCTGCGTGTATTGGGGACAGAGCCAGGATTTTGGCCACGCAGACCATCTTGAGGCGTAGAGCAGTGAAAAAGTTACTCAGATATCTCTTTCAAAATGACTGTCATTTTTATTACATTTTAAAGTAAAATGAAATCAGGAGTGGAGGAGTGGTAAGATGCTTTCCACAGTCCTTAAGAAAAAGGTATTTCTTCATATTTCAAAGCCCAGGGTGGCAGTATGCTAGTATAAATTGCTGACTTGACTTCTTTCTGTTCAGCTTATTAACTAATAACATTCTGTATAAGGGAAAGAAAGTTGTGTAATATATGAGGTTATCCATGAAATGTATAAAATATATTTAGGGAGTGTATGTAGGCCAAGAAAGTAAAGTGTGAGGGGGGGATTTGCTGGAAAGCCTTCTATTGCAAATACATTAAAATTTAAATTAATGGTGCAATGATCCTAGCAATGACATCACACAATGACTGTAAAGTCTAAAATCAAGAATGGTTATTTTCAGAAAATTTTAATATACTTTTTTTCTTGCATGCAGGCCAACAGATTATTATTATAGCATACATAGCTATGATATTTTTAAGTAGCTGCTTTCTCTAATGGAAACTTCAGTTCTCTGTAGATCTAGGAACATAAAGTAGTGTTTTCTGTCTTCTTAGTAGACTCCTCCTCTTCAGAGATGCACTATTCCTTTAGAGTTTATTACTCAGAGAGAAAAATATTAATAAAGAAATTGTACTTGTCCAGTTTCGAGGTTAAACTTTGTTGATAAAAATCAACCCTGAGCCTAGCCGGTCTAAAAATCTATCACACTTTTCTTTTTCTTTCTTTTCTTTTCTTTTTTCTTTTTTTTTTTTTTTTTTTTTTTTTTTTTTTTTTTTTTTTTTTTTTTTTTTTTTTTTTTTTTTTTTTTTTTTTTTTTTGCTAGATGTCATCCTGGGCATTGTAAATTGTGCATGTGTACCATATAATTATATTGTCCATGGATTTATGCAACTCCATTGCATATTTCATTACTTTTTCTTGGTCTACTTATTAAAACTACATTTTACATGTCTAATAGTGCAGTTGGAATTGTACCGTGTAGGAAGCAGTCACACGCAGGCACAGGGAAATGACGCCGAGCGATTTAACCCGATCCGTTGAAGGCTGGGAGAATTACCTTTCGATTATAATGAGCTGTGGAGGGTGGTACAGGCTGCTTTTTCACATTCGTGACTCCTCTGTGCACCTTTCTGTGAAAATGGAAAGCCCGTCACTCGCGCAGAAGACTTGGAAGCGTTTCACACTACCCTGTTCTCATCCAAGGGAAGGCGATGGTTACAGGGAGGAGGGGTGCCGCTCGTTGGTTTACAGGAAATCCGAACACCCATGGGATGCTTCTCAGAATCCAAACAGAGTTCAAAACATAAACATTCCACGTAATTTGTTGTTTCCATACATCATTTGCTTCTTAAAAAAAAAAAAAAAGACTGAAAAAAATTTTAATGTGTGACTACAGTGACAGAGAGTGGGTGCCAACAGCTCTCTGGATGGCTTTTTATCTCATTCCCTTAGTGAAAACAGTTAACTAGGCACTGGTGAGAGATTCTGTAACTGCACAACACAGAGCTGGCGCCAGCGCCAAGTGTGGCATGCCAGATGTGCGAATCCATTCTGGAGCGCGCTATCAGCAGCTCCAACAGCTCGCCATAGCCATTAATCTAGAGACCTCTGGGAGTTCCGGGGAGCGCTGTAAAACCCGGCCCCTGCCAAGGCTGCATCAGATAAAGCCATCAATGCATTGTAAAAAAGACACAAAACCTATTTCATGGGCTGCACTGATCAAGCAATTACAATCATTGACTACATTAAGCAAAGAAACAGCGGGGTGCCCTATAAAATTGACTGCCAACTTGAATAATCAATAGACTCCATGTAGAGTAAATTAAATAACTGAAAAACTATTTGGAAAAGCTCAAGTTAAAAAGCCAATCAGTAATCCCTCATCCATGGCAAAACAATCCTGCTTCCAAAAGATCCTTTGGTTAGCTTGAATTTTCTTCCCTGGGAAATCCTGGGACTGGAAGCTTGGGAGGAGGGAAGAAAAATTCTCCCACTGCTTTTATCCTTCTTTTTTCTGCCTGTACACTTAATTTGAATGTTATTTATAATCCATCGATGCTCTTTTCCCGTCATCTGTATAGATGAGTGCACACCCAAGGCAGGGAGGCTGTGACTGAAAGTTAACACGCAGAAGAGAGGCGTTACAGTTTGACATGGTTCATGGTTTAACTTGGGGCTTACAATCACAAGAAGGCTTTTTCTTACAGATTTGGAATAATTTGGAATTGGGAGATTTTTAATTATTAAATTTTGCATAAAATAAAGCCATGTATGGTGGAGATAGAGCTATGTGAAAGTCTCTTTGAGGGGGTTTCTGATTCACCCTGTCACCTCACACCCCCAGTGAATTTTTGGAAGACAGAGCAATTGTGATCAAATTTCACATTTCTCTCTTCCTAAATATTCTTATCCTTTTTGCTTCACCAGGAAGTAACAGAATACATTCAGAAAAATATACATTAATTTATATTTTGTTGATGCCATGAAAAGTTTGCATTATTTTGCAAGGAATTGTTTATTCATTTATATGCATATGCCCAGACATTTGTTTGTTTTGTTTCAGGCTAGAGAAAACACCATTTCATAAGCAGTTTCCTTATTGTATTATTAGAAAATGCAGGAGAAAAAGAGTGGTGGAAACTTGAAAATGATATTTCTTCACAAATAAGCCAAAAAACAAACCCAATCATTTTTGATGTTTCTTCTGTGATTAAAATATAATAATAATTCCAGATCTCAGAAACTAAGTTAGTTGGTAGCAATATATCTGAATGTGAAAACAGTAACACTAGAGAGATTACTAGTATTCGTGTGTGCTCAACAACAATATTTTTCCACCAAAAGAGAAAAACATTGAAACTATTATTGTAGAAGCAATATAATTTTCTTTGTAGTCAAGCCTGTTTCTGAAAACAATATATAACAGTAATAGTAAGAAGACGCCTACGGCACTGATGAATACATCATTAAACAGGCATTATTGCTGTTTCCACTGACTGTAAGATCACCCTGATATCATGAATGATTTGCATATTAATGAAAATAATATTGAGGTGTATTTAATGTGGCGTTTGAATTAACTCCTATAGCATGCAAGTTCTTTGGGGCTAGTTTAGGGAATAAATTGTAGGATGAATTTGGTACTAGTTGTCACTAGCTAGGTTTTCTGAACGTAGGTATCTAGAAAACATCTTAGTGGTATTTTTCTTAACACATTGATGTGCTTCTTAGAGCCATCTACAGAGGAACACAATAAATTAGTTTTCAATAAACAGCGTGTTTTAACAATGCTCTGCTTCCTTTCCTATTAAATCTAATAGGGACAAACCTCTTCTGAAATGGTGTATTTAATGAGCAAACTTTATTTTAAAAAACTGCACCAGGAAAAGGAGAAATATGATGAAGTAAAAATGATTATGTGTCACAATAAAATTCTCCAACTTGTCTGCTGATGAGATGATAATGTCGCCCATAAAAGCGGAAGAAGCAAAGCGCTGCTGAGCTTCTGATAAAATGTCTTATTGAAACCTATTGTATTTACTTCTTATTAGATTCTGAACTCAAATAGATCATGATTGTTGAGAGCTCGGGTATTTAAAAGCTTTAAGATCATCAATTACATTACTCATAATTTCCACATCTGCCTTCCCCGCTGCAATTCAGAGCGAGAGAAAGACTATTATAACAGTCTTCCTGCAACTTGATTACTGGGAGACTCTGTTACAATGTGCACTTGAAATGCTGTTAAGACATGAATTTAACTGCAATTTTCAGTTTTATGGAACTACCCTATACAGATAGCTTGTGGTAATCATGGAAATAAAATGGTAAGAGAGCTGCCAGACCATGAGGGGGAAACGGACGGCTACCCCAACTACAGATCCTGTCAGGATTGCCAAGACAGTGTCCTTTTTGGAGCTAGCCAGTTTAATCTTCCTGCTTATGAATTAGCTTTTTGGGAGCTAATACGCATTTTGACTTCAACAAAATAATAATTAAAATGGCCATTATGTAATTGAGCAGCAGTTTGGTTATGTTTATGCTGGATAGACGCAGACCGTGGGGAGTAGGGACCTGGAGAATTCCCACCGTCAAGATGTTGCCAGAGCAGCTCAATGTTTGCAGAAATACATTGCTGTTTCTTAACTCCTGAGAGACAAGACAAGGTGGGGCTTGCTTCCACAGACTCCTGAACGTGTGTAGTGCTTTCCAAGTTCAGGTGTTCTGACGGGAAGAGTTTAAAGTAACTGGTTATCTTCTGGTAAAACAGTCCAAAGCACGGCATCTTACACATATGAATATTTGCACCCTATCTAGGGAACCAGATGAGGGAGGTTCAGTTTCATGGAGCGGAATTCAGTGTCTAAATTATGATCAAAATTCTGTAGTTTATCTGATTGTAGAAATGGTATTTGAACACACAGGCCTACCCCTACCTCCTCGTCTCCCCACACACAGCATACACAGGGAAAAATAAGGAAATGTTCTCTCAGATGCAAAACCAAAGACAAGACACCCAGATATTTGGAAAAAACTACATCACAAATCTTGAGGAAGGAGGAGGGGAGAAAGCTAAAGAGGTATTTCTCCAGCAGTGACTCCTCCCAGGCACAAAGGTGGTCTCTGCAATTTTGCATTGTCAGTAACACTCTTCAGCCTCTATGAGGAATCAGTCCCGAGATCACAATCTGAGCGAATCTAAGATCCACCAATAGTCCTCAACACAAAGGAAGGATTTGTTGGTTCTCACTAATTCCTATAGAATGTAGCACATCTTTCTCTCCATTGGCTAAAGGTTTTTATTCAGCATTTAATCTGTATGAATCTTAAAGGAATTAAACAAATACAGAAATTAGGTCAGAAATACTTTGAGACTTTCCTTAAGTCCACTTGCTGTCAAGAAAGAATATTTTCCCTTCTTCATGAGCTCTGTTTCCTCCTCCCCCAAGGAAAAAGCATAATAAAAGAAAATAATTGATGTTGTCGCTTTACCTAGAGGAACAACAGTTTACAGGTCCCACGATAGTGTTTACATGTTCGGAAATATATGGAGTACGTGTTAGAACTGATCCGCACAAAGTGCAAAGTGTTCGCAATAGCCCCTCCATGAAGTAGACTTCGAGATATATTCCTGTATACACAGTTACTGGATTATCCTGAATGACTAGAAATGAAAATAAAAATCACCCTGGAAGGAACTACATTAGAAAAGTTTTTAGTCACAGAGAGACCCCTGCCTAGGAAAAACTTAAAGTACAGATGTTGACGGTAGCGATGAATTTACTAAAATGAATAAGTACGTAGTAGCTGTTTCATTGTGATGATACATTAGAATTATCTAGTATAGGTAGATCCAAGAACTTTCTTGGTTCTCAACACCAGAAAACAATGCATTTGCCAAGTTGACTAGTTTTGTTTTTCTAAATTCAGGACTCAGCTCATGTCTGTGATCAACTGTACCTATTTTAAAGTAGAAGATCAGCTTCTGTTTATCCTGTTTAAACAGCTTATTCTCTCTTTTATTCTTGTCCCTTCCTCCCTCCAGGAGATAGAGGAAACCAACACTCCTCTGTGGTTTTGGACTCTGTGAGGTGCACAAATTTTCCCTCTTGTTGGCAGTCACACAGAAGGGACATCAGGCAACGCATATAGAGGATAAGCATTTTAGCCCACAGGACACTCTCTGGCTCAAGACTGTGTATAGCACAACAGAAATGTGCATGAAGGTTGTGAAAGAGAAGGGGAGGGCAGAAGGCAGAAGGGCAGGTCCTGACCAGTGACCGGACCAGCTACAGGGCTGCATTCGCAATTATTTTTAGCATCTCGTCTAGATGTTCTCCTCTTGCCACTTTCTTCATCGCTGACGCAAACAGCGTATTAAGCAATCAGTCCAGGGGCTGGTGGATTGTGCAATAATTAATCATTTTAATCTAAACCTGTAGCAGGACACATGAATCTGAAAATGGGTGGAGGGCTTTGACAATGTCATCTAACTTCATTGTTAAGGGCATACTCCATAGTGTTATGTGCCAATTTAATTCTATCCAGAAGTGCTTGTGGTACACATTTAGCAAGCAGCATTAAGGTTGCCAGTCTCCAATCACAGTTGAAAGGAACTACTCTTGCAATACCTTATTAAAAAAAATAAATAAAGGCACTCTATTTCAATCACCTCTCTGATTCTTGAATTCCCTGTATTTGATTCCTTTGGGCTGACTGGCTGGCTCTTCCCTGTCCTCCTTTAATAGCAGATAATTTGCTGCTTCTCTAGATGGTGCATGTGAGAATTCTGATTCTTCTTTAGAGGAACTTCGGAGAAAGTTCCTCTTTGTGGCTGACTTAGACTTTCTCTAGGTTGCCATTCTTCCTTGGGCCACATATGCAGGGATGGACCTTTCTTTTTTTCAAGTATTGATGGATGTGATTAAATATGACCTCCCATTTTAAGAAAAGCCCAAAAGTTAATTTTTTTCAGAGTCAGCTAGATTTCTCCAGAAAACTTTATTCCAACTGTGGATTTCTAATTTTTCAAAGTGCTCTATACTTACTAATTTTGTTAAATAACTCTAACCGATCTCAGAATGTATCTGGGGAAACATGGTCCCATTACCCTAGGACAAAAATTTGGCAATTTATAGACATTATCATACAAAGAGAGAAACTGAGTTTCTCCGGTTTAAAGAGGAAAATCATGGAATTCTGAGTCAGAGGGACCTGATTTGAAATCCGCTTCCATCACTTATTAGTCATATTGTTAATATTTTGAACCATAGTTGTCTATGAGTAAAATGAGGATAATGACCATTTTGTAGGATTGCTTTAAGGATTAGAAATAGTGTAAGACTACAGTAAGAGTTTCTTTTATTGCTCCGAGAGTGAAAGAATTGTTCCTAGAAAATGTTGAGCAATGATGTAAAAATGGGGCGAACCAAGAGAGGTACAGTACCATCATGAAGAAGCACACACACCAATCACAGGTGAAATGTGGCTCTTGCCCACTTGCACTGGATTTAAGAAAACCATAAATTGCTCCCCAGACCTCACTCAACCAGCCTCGCGTAACATCAGCAATTGCTAACTCATGTGCTCGCACTGCATTTTGCTACAGCAACCCGAAGCTAAAAAGAGCTCCATGGACTCTGCCCCTGCACATCCCTGATCCTGGAGTGATGTTTGCACCAGCTTTCCACATCAGCTTAATAATGCTTGGTGAAGCGATGCCATCAGTCAGGGCATTTAATTTTATTTTGTTGCATTTGTTTTTTGTTTCCCTTCTTCTCTTTCTGGGATTAAGAGGAAATGAATTCTAAATAAACTACTTCACTATGAAACACGTTGGACACATATTTTTCTTTAAATAATGCAGCTGAGAAATAATTATGTGGATATCCTGGTGCAGAAATACTTCTTACACTATCAATATTCTTGTTAAGAATAATAATAAAGCAGCATGTCATGAGACGGTGCTGTTATGGATTTGTACCCTTGTGTATTTTTATCTTCTCCACCCCGGATTCTTTCTACGTGGCATGCTGAGTGTAACATTATTTCTGCTCTGCTAAAAGACAGTGTCAAATAAAATTAGTCCTCTAGACTCTATGCCATAACAATGTCTATAGAAGTATATTATAGTCTTTATTTAATATATTAACTGTATTTGTGCTTATGTGTCTTCGTAAATTGTAATGAAAACTCTAATGCATTTTGGAACCCAGCAGCATATTAACTGAAGATAAAAAGGCTCTATTCTTAGTGTAGTTCACCTTAATAAACAGAAAGGAGAACAGGTAGCTGGCTCAGAAGGAATAGTACTTGAAGAAAATGGGAAGTTTATCATGAGGGAAAGGACCTTAATGCTATGCATGAATGAAGGCATTTGGGGATGAAGCAGTTGACTCATATCCATAACTGCGGTGTGTGTGTCTGCGTATTCACTTGCGTTTGGGGTTAGGTAAAAAGTTATACAGCAAGGAGTAAAAGAAAGAGAAGAGAGAGGAGTATATCACCTTTATAAGAATGACCTTATATGGGCTCTTCCTCACAAAGCCTCAGAGGAGATGGCCAAAATTCAGCTGGCTGTACCTCTGCCTTTGAAGGCAGCTGGCACTGAGGTATTTGGCAGGACCCAAGAGGAAAAAGCTCCATCCCTCAGTAAATATGTGTGGCAAATAGCTGAACTAGTGGGACAAAAAAGTGGTACAAGTGAAGAGACATAAACCCCAGCACATTACACCCTTCACTAATGCAGGCAAATGCAGCCCATGAAGATATGACCAGTGAGTTCACCTCACATTTCCACTCTCTGCTCTGTCTTTCCCCACCCCCTGTGGAGAGGGACTTGATGCTCTCAACTGTCTTTTCATTTCCAGTTTGAGATCCTGGCTGTCTGACTCTAATATATGCAAACCAATGCCCCATGTGGCTGAAGCTCTGCTCTCTTGAAACTTCGCCTAAGGTTCTTGCTCCTTGGCCAGACCATACAGCCAGTCACTTGACATGGGTGATATAAACAACAAACCCAAATGGCAAGCCTCGGGGCAAGGTGCCCACAGGTCACCCTAACCCCATCACCAAACCCTTCAAACAAACATCACCATTAAAAGGACATGGAATAAATGTTAGAAAAAAATCTTTAAGGTAGTACTTAGCCAACTCCTGGCCCGAGTAGTCTTTAATCTCTGTGAAATAATCAGGCGCTTATGTTTCTCTTTGACAGTGGGGCCTAAATTGACATTATGAGGCATTCTTTGCATTGGGAAGAAGTTACTGGAGGAGAAAGCATGAAGGAACTACACAGAATGTAAGCACCGAGTTGAATTCTTAATTCTCCCACGTGCTAGCTTGGTGATTATGGCCCAATTGTTTAATTTTTATGAGCTTCAACTGCTCTTCTGCAAAATGGTCTTTATGGACCACAGAGATAAAGATCTAATAAGATTTTATATCAGAAGCACCTAACATCGGGCTTGTCACATCGACGTGACTTGATGTTATTTCCTTTTAGTGCCCTTTGTTTTATGAATTGCTTTGATCTTTATTTTATGAATTTTTAAAATGACAATTAACAACAGAAATGAAGAGCAAATACAGGAAAGTATAGTTCCTGGGCTTTGGTTAAGTAGGGCGGCATGATCATGTCTTCACATTTATATAATATAAAATTATTATAAGGAAATGTAAAGCGTCTAATTCTACAAATATGCAGGGAATATGGGAGGAGGCAAAAATGGAAAAGAGACACTGGTGCATAAATTATAGACCAAAAAAAAAATTGAAAGATGTGGAGTGACTAATTTAGGAGGCCAAAGAAAGCTGAACCCAAATAAATCAGAAAGAGTTACCCAGGAGAAGCAAGTCTATTCATATAAAATATCCAGATTTGAGGTACTGACTTTCTTCCTTTCTTCATGAGTGTGAAAGGTGGGCTGAGAATAGGGAAGCTCTCTGACAGTTTGCAGTAGAAGCAGGTAAGCCCTCAGATCTTGCCGGTCCTCTCATGCTTATGCCACATCCCCTGTGAGGTGACACTCTTCCTTTACACTGCTAAGAAAACAGGTTTATTCTCTGTAGAAACTACACCATACAGTCACTAGGTTGTGGATCCCAAGCAGAAGGGACACTGGAGTCAAGGCAACAGGGTGAAGAAAAAAAAAAAATAGGAAGAGAAAGTAAGTACAATGCACGGAGAAATCTCACCCCTTCTTCCCTAAAATATAGGCAACAAAGCCTAAAGAACCGAGATTAAGATCTAATATTAGAAAATTCATTCCTGGAGAAATTACTAGGAAAAACAATTGAAATTCCCATCAAAATGATGAGAAACTCTCCCCAAGCATCCCTCAGTGAAGTCAACTAGTTGACAAATACTACTTCCACACACAGACCTTTTGATCAGCTTCTTAGTTACCTGATGTTATGAACAGGTGAAATACCAAAGAGCATCAGATATTAGTAGGATAGTTCTAGCAATGATGCAAATTTAGGTAAATAGTTAAAAAAAAAAAAACAACCTTTTATGAAATAGAGGCAATGCAAGCAGTGGAAAAAAATTGTAAAATACATACAATTATTTTCTTAGAGAATTTATTTTGATACTGAAGTTCAGGAGGCATTAAATTCTTAACAGCAAAGTACACAGTATTAGATGCAGGGCAAGTCAGCATGATCAAGGACATAGAGTTAAAAACAAGTCAGGAAACAATAGTGACCCACAAGGGACAAATCTGAGACCAAGAAAGAAATTTAAGTTGTGACAATAATTTAAATAATGGAGGAGGAAATCGGTCAGAAACAGACCAAGATGCCAACAAAACAGTGAATTGGGAAAAAGAATAAAAAACAAACAAAGATATTATTAAACAATAGTAAAAGAAAATTTCCAAGAATTGAAGGTCATGGATTTTCAGATTAAAATGGCCATGAAATGCCTAACACATTGTATAACAATGTGCCTGTAAGTTAATGTGGCGGGGGAAAAATCCACGAGAAAAACCCTTAAAGGATACATTCAATATTTATATTAATGATATCTTAAATATTTATAATAATATTCTGAATGGTAATGTATGAAGAACGATCAAACGTACAATGAATGTTTAAATTGAAACAATTTATTACAGTGAAGGACACATTGCCTTTTTTTTTTTTTTTTTGGTGCTGGGGTTCAAACTTGGGTCCTTGTGCTTGCAAGGCAAACACTTTAACCACTGAGCTAAACCCTCAGCTCCCACATTGCCTTTTAATCTGCCTCAACATACGCCCCTTTGCCTTGAACGTATTTGTCCCATCGTCCTTGTGCTCTTCCGAAGCCATTCCGAAGTCTCCTGCTGTGGGTGTCTTCCTGAGGTGTGGTGAAAACTACAGAACGCTGAGTGCCATCCAAAGGAAAGGCGGGCTCACACCACATTACAGAGTGCCCTCATCCTCCTTATTCGTCAGATCTGGTACCACGTGCCTTCTAGCTCTTTCCCCAAATTGAAATGTCTACAAGAGGTAAACGTTTTGAATTGATTTAGGACATCAATGCAGCCACAACAACGCAACTAAAAATATTCGCAGAAGAGGACTTGCCCTGCTTCAGACACTGGCGAGAATGAGAGGATGAGTGTGTTCAAAGCGAGGGGGAGTATTCCGAGGGTGATTAATCGCAATGTGTCTTTAGCGTAATACATTTTTCAAATCTAAACATTTACTGTATATTTTATCATGCTGCCTAGGCATTTGGCGTTAGTATTCTTTCATCCACAACCCCCAGAAATAATTCTCCTGGCTAACTTCTACCTCTTGTTGATTCTCGAGTCTCCTTTCTTGCAACCCTTCCTGTTTCTTCAGTAGTGCAGTCTTAGTATCATCTCCTTTCATTCTCTTCCTGGCAAGTCCATCCCAGTTCTCAGCTTCAATTGCTTTATATTGAAAGTTCACAAAACGTTCTCACCACAATAAATGAAGTATTTGAGATGACTGATGAGTTAACAAGCTGATTTGATCATTCTCCATATTATAGACATATGTATATATATAATTGTAATTTTTCAATTAAAAATAAAAATATATTTTTTAAAGTTTCTATGCCTTAAAAAACCTCCACTGCACCAGGCGTTATGATGTAGACCTGCAATCCCAGCACCACGGGAGGTTGTGGCAAAAGGATTGCAAGTTCTAACCCAGCTTGGGCAACTCAACTTAGCAACTCAGTGAGACCCTGTCTCCAAAATAAAAAATAAAAGGACTGGGTATGTGGTTCAAGGCCCTGGGTTCAGTCCCCATCAATCAATCAATCAATCAATCGATCAACCAATAAAGCCAGGACATATTAGTATCACCTGTGGCACTTTTAATCCCTAGGAGTGCCTGGGTCTCATCCTCCCTTCCCCAGATTCTGACTTCACTGTTCTGAGGAGGAACCTCACTGGCAGTATGACCCTGGAGTTTACTAGGTGATTCCCATCAACAGCCAAATTAAGACCCAGATGAGGAGTCTGATGACTTACAAAACTTAATATTTTGCTTTTCCCTAGTATCAATTTTCAGATCCTTATTTCCAAATACCACCTGAGTGGTGAAACAAGGTGCTGATTAAAAGTACGGGCTTTAATACCTTAACAGAACACTTGCTTGGGTGCTAATGAACTATGAACTTGTACAATTCACTTATCTCCTTTAAATCTTCATTTTCTCACCGCAAAATAGAATTTAAAATATCTACTCACACAGTAGTGATAAACGAAAAAAAGTCAAGGTCATAAAGCACTTATATTACTTTAGAATGTGGTTCATTATTACTGTCTTCTGGATGCCTCTCAGTTTCTTTAATTTTAGTATGTTGAAAAGGAATTTGTAAAAATAAATCTTCACTACAAATTTAATTTCAATGACAAAAGTTGAGAAATACTAAACCGTGCCCCTTAATTCTGGTACGTAACTTTACTGGATTGAGAATTGCCTAGCCATTAGCAGAGCATCCTTGCGGGGTGTGTCTGGGTGGGTCTTGAGGAATAGACTTGGGATCTGTCTGGTCCCTGCCCCCTTCCTCTCATGCACTGTCCCCTGCTCTGCTTCCTGAGCTCCCTGACCTAAGCAGCTTTGCTCCACCATGTTGCTCTGCCATGATGTTTCTGCCTTGGAACCACCCAAGGATGGACTGAATTCCCTTAAAATGCAAGCCAAATTAAATCTCTCCTTTTAGTCATCTTTTGCATTATCGTTAGTTCTTACGTACTCTTACCACCTTGTTTTATAATAAACTATAATCACTTATTATTCCAACAATGGAAAAGCTGACTGATAACACACGCATTCAACAATGGGGAATTGGTTAGGTAAAATGCGATGTATCCTTGTGATAATATATTATGTCGTGGGGCCACAGAAATTTATGATGTAAAAAAACCATCTCTTTACTATGCAAATGTGTGATACACTGTGAAATGAAAAGCAAGATATGTTTCCATTTATATAAAATAAACACAGACAAATACACAAACCGAGATCTCTAAGAATGCACTCACTGCCACAGAACAGAATTGTATCAGTGATAATAGTTAGGTGGGAATCCAGCTGAGCTTTTTACATTTGCATTTCTTTCTGTGTTCTCAGATTTTTGAATTAAGCATTTACCTTTTAAGTGGAAAAATGTTATTGTAAAATGGAACACAAAATTGATGTCATGATCTTTTTGCTTAAACCTCTTTCTTCCTAACTTTAGATGGATGAATGCCATCCACCAAGTCTTGGATATTAGAAACCGTGATTCACCTCTGCATGTTTCAACTCAGCTCACACTCTATAGATCTCTACTCTCTTCCTTCTGTCTCCATGATTTGTGTGTTTTCTGGTCCCTCTTGTTTGTTCTTCCTACCTTTGTTTTATTTAACCCTTCATCACTTGTCGCTTGAGGGGAAGGGAACTTCTCAAAGTACTTTCCTGTAACCAGTCTTTTCTTACATTATTCCATTCCCCTTTGCATTTATTTTCCTAAAAATCAAATCTGATCATACATTTCCTTTGCTATAAATTTTAGTGATTCATGCTACTAAATGAAACACAACCATCTTTGCATGTTATACTAAACTCTTCACTAGCTGAGACTGTGATTTTAATCTAATATACTGCACTCCAGTGTTCTATCCTATTCTTTAGCTAAAGAATTACTATTGTTCATACCTTTACTATAGGGTGGAGTAGACTCTTACTCCTCATGGCAACCTTACAATAGCTCCTTTAACCTTTGGCACATGGCCTTTACTTTTCTTGCTCCATGCCTCTTTTGGCTTCCTATGACACCCTATATCTTGAGCTATTCTTAGTTCTTACGTACTCTTACTACCCTGTTTTAAAACAAACTGTAAGCAAGTTCTGGTTTACATTATTCATGGATGCATTAAATAAAAATAGTTTTGAGTGTCTGCCTTACAGAAGGTGCCATGCAAGATTGTGAGAGTAAAGCTGTGAGTAAGACAGATACAGCCCATGTCCTCATAAGCCTAAAATACAGGATGGGGAGATATCCAAGTGGTAATCAGTGACTGGTACCATCACACGAGCAAGAGAGTAAAGTTCTATGGCACAGCTATGAGAACCTACTTCATAGAGGGTGTTGAGCAAGGGCCTCTCTGAGGAGGTAGCGTGTGAGTTGAAAGATGAAAGTTGAGACTGGGTGAAAAATTTGAAGAGCAAACATAAGAATAGTCCAGGCAAAATAAGTAAGGCTAAGGCTGGATGAACTTAAAAAAGCAGATTGTGTTCTTGGAAGAAAAACATCAGTGCAGTAGCAACTCTTTGAAGGGTAGAGTGTGGAAGGACATGGAACTGGAGACAGAGGCTAGACTTTGCAGAAAATGGAAATATTTAAATTTTATTTTACAAGGAATAACAAATTATTAAAACAAGAATAATAGGTTTTGGTTGCTTTAATTTAAAAATATTAGGTTTTTTGTAAAAAGAAAAAAAAAAAAGATGTTATGGTTTGGATCTTGACTGTCTTCCAAAGGCTCACGTGTTGAAGGCTTGGTCCCAACAGATAATGCTGCCTGGACATGGTGGATCCTTTAGGATGTGAAACCTCATAAATGGAAGTTAGGTCATTGGTGGTGCACCCTGGGCAGGAATATTGGAATCCTGGCTTCTTCCCTTCTCTTTCTACTCCTGAACAGAAAAGGTAAATATTCTCCTGTCGTGCACCCCCTTCCTCCCACCATGGTGCTCTCCCCTGCCACAGACCCAAAAACAACAGGGCCAAGTGACCATGGAATAAAATTTCTGAAACCATGAGCCAAAAATACATCTTTTCTCCTTGAAGTTGATTTCCCCAGGTGTTTTGTCACAGTAATGGAAAGCCGACTAACTCAAAAGGATTATAAATCTGTGAGTATAACAAACAAAATAGGAAGATTTGAAGTAGCCCTGTAGAGACATGATGGCCATGTACAGTGCAGGGGTGGCCCTGGAGAGACAGGAAGACTTAAGTGAATCTGAAATAGTTTTTGAAATAGAAATGACAAGATCTGCTGACAAAACAAATAATAAGGGCTGAGATTCCCAGGCTTTGGCCTCAGATGCTGCCCAGTGGAGCTGCTGCTTCCAAAGGGAGAACAGTTAACTCTTCTTCTTAGGGATTTTGATGAGACTAATGAAGAACATCAGTGTCTGCTTTTCCATTTGGGCCAGTGATTTCAGTCTGAATATCTTTAGCCTATAAACGCAGCCTTGGATAGCCACGCACAGACAATTCCCTCATTGCTGCCTATTGCTTTTTCCAGCCCCTAGCTTCCGTCAGGCATCTGGTCTGACTTCAGCTATTGTGACTCTGTTTTCCTCATTACTGTATCCTCAGCACTCAGCACAAAATATGACAGATCACAGGTGTTCTGGATTGTTTGCAGAATTAATGCATGTACGAGTAAGTCCATTGCCAGTAGACTCATAGTTTACCACACAGTGAAGCTTTGATTCTTTGCAGCAATTATATTCACTAAGCTTATATAACTCCAAATTAAAGAATTAATTCATACCTTGCTAAAGGGAAATAACCCAACTTCATGTACTCAAATGATATCGACATCATTATCCAGGAGTCTTGCTCCAGTAGATCAGAAAATGAGGGTTACAGATCTTGTCCCCTAAGGTAGACCATCCTTGTTTGGGTCACCTGGGCAAATACACACTTCTGTTTATTCTTTCAGAAGCAATTTTGCACTCCCATACTTTTTAATCCAATGAAAGAGGCAGGACAGGCATCACGCTTCCTGTTTTGTATAAGGCTATGAAAATTAGAGAAGTCACTTGTCTCACGGGGCAAGACTGACAGGCGGAAGAGAACCAGGAATGGGTGCCAAGCCTTCGAACTTTTCACGCGTGCTCTTCTATTGTGCTGTCTGAAGGGTTCCTCCCAGCTGTGAAAAGCCAACCAGCTAATACGACTGTCTGAGCCACCTTTGGAATTCGGCCGCGTGTCTTTAAAGCCAATATTCTACACCTATGAGATTTCTTTTTCTTGCTTAGGACATCGTTTACCCTCATACTTAGAAAACCAAAGTATTGTAAAAGTCACATTTTGAACAATAGGAAGTAAATCACTATGTATATTTCCAGAAGAGTGATTTAGGAAACTGAGAAGCTCACTGCATCCCTTCTGGACTCTACATTTTCATACCCTTCCAGCCCTTCTTCTCTTCTTTCAGTGAATTCTTCAGCCAGTGGTCCAATGAGAGTAAGACCATTGAACTCTTCCAACAGGTGATATTACATCAGTATGAAAAAACACACAAGTGTACATTCACAGTCATTACCAGTCACAATCATTACCACAGTATTACAATCAGTGACAACACCAAAGACGGAAACAAATTACTCTGCAAACCAAGACTGCAGGATAAACCATTAGACAAAAGAGTTCACAGGGCTTGTTTATTTCTAATCCTTCTATTTTATAGATCATGGATTTATCACTCAACCTCATTCTGCTTTATTTTCTCCATTTTAACTCTCTTGGTGCTATTTATTAGTGAGATCTCAGGTGCCTGCCTGTCTCCTTCAAAGAGAACAAAAACATTTCAGAAAACACAATACGCACGGAAATATCCAAACAAAGCCAGTTTCCTCCATCTTGAATAATCGTGCTACTCATTAGTGCTCTTAATCATACTTTCTCCAAGTCAATCTATAAAACACCAGTGTCAGATGAAGTTTGTAACGGAGACTCCAGGAAAGCGCATTAATTTTAGGTGAGTGAGTCTGAGGTCACGATGAGGTTCCAATGAGAAATGAGGTAGAGACACCTTCAAGTCTCGATGAGATGTGAGCAGTGCAGATCATGACCTGATGCAACGTGAAGTCAGTCTTCAGAATTCACTGTGGTCTGATTTTACTTGTCCTCGAGGATAGTCATTAGCCTGAGCTCATGCTATTGGAATTTGGCTTTAAGAATAGGGCAAAGTTTCCCTGCCATAATTGCTTCCATCTGCTACACTAACACATGTGTTCCTGTAATAAAATTTTCTAAAATTCTCCAAAGTCCACATGCCCCCTTTTGACCAGGCTCTTGCTGTATTGAAGTTTCACCTGCATTCCATCTGGGTGGGAATCTGTCTTGCATCTGGCTGCTGCTTCAAGGTTCGGGGTGGCTGGGGGAAGTACAGCATTTGCCTTAAGATTCCAGTGGCAGATTGAACACAGACGTCTGCCTTAGGCACCAAAGATTACGGCCACATGTGTTACATCTCACATCTCTGCTCCCATCTCTGCCCAGGACTCTTCTTTAATCCATTTTGTTTGTTCATTTTAAAAGATGCAAGAGACATACAAAAATATTCTTATTGTAAGAGGCTCCTTTTAACAATAAGAAATAGAAAAAAAAGATCACCTCCAAACACATTTTTCTCCTTCCATCCTGGACACTAAATTCTATTTTTGAGAGGTTTGAAATTTCCTCTCCTTAAAAAGCACAATTATTTTATATTTTGCATAAAATACAAAGGCTTCCAAAACTCTAAGTGGAAGAAATGAAAAGAAAATAACTTCTTCAACTCACCCCAAATCATAAGATGCAAATACTTCATAAGAAGCAAAGCTGTATATTAATGGGTGCGTGTGGGAGGTGTTACTGAGTTAGTTTGATGAGTCTAAGAATTTTACGAAGACTTTTTGTATCTGAGTCTCAAGTTACCTGAAGTATAAGCTAATCCTCAAGTTGGTGAATGTGAAACGTATTACTGAAACTGTAATTTACATTAAATGCGCAGTCAGCTCCTCTAGGCTTCTGAAGTGGAGCCTCCCAGTGACACTGGGATGGATCTGGATGCCTCCCTGCAGCCTGGGCAGGCTGAGCATTGGCTTCCTGGGTCAAGACATTGCTGAGGCTGCCACCAAGAGATCAGCAACATGGACGTTATCATCTCATTTAGTCCCTTAAGTCGTGGCTGTAAGCTACAAGATCTTTAGAAATTGTGTCATTGAGTATGACTTTGTTTACATGTGTATAAATATGAGATACATATACTTTATATCTTTACTGAGATGTACATTCTTCTTAATTTTTAATTAGCAAATACATTACTCAGAGTTTTCACATGATTGTGTGTACTATAGATACCTGTGTGAACTCCATATTTAATCCCTATAGGTACTAACATTCCTTAAAGAAGGTGAAAAGTTCGAAGTCTTGACTTGATTGTTCAGGTGTGAGATTTATTTGCTTCTCCTGATGAATGTTTGGTCTGAGAGACACCACTCACTTGAAAATAAAATGTCTACATTCCCTGGCAGATTGTTTAGGGCACCCAAGAAAGACACAAAGAGATACAGAGAGTGGGGCTGTGCAGTTGTCAAGGCTCAGAGGAGAAGGACAAGATGGCAAGACCAAGAACATATGCCGAAGAGGATCAGAGAGGTCATTTATTCGATCCCTTGGACATCAATCCCTGCCTAAGGCGGGGCTACTCCTAAGCCACAGAAAACATATGACTGTCAAGCCCACACTGAAGGGTCTCAGGAAATACACCCTCCCCTGTAACTCACTCATAATCCAGTGAACCTTCCAGGAAGCTCTTCCATGGCTCTCCCTTACCATCTATTACTTACTTCACGGAAATTAAGAAGAGTGTGTTTGTATGCACCTCAAAACCATCTCAGGTTTCAAAACCTTCAACATTTAAAGAGTTATTTTTCACCATTATGAAAAAGATTTCACTATACAATATTTGATACATATACTTGGGTCCTGAGGACATGAAACGATAAAATAGTGATCAACCCACTATCTTATTTGTGAATTACTTCTACTGCAGCTACCTGCATGTTTTTTTTTCTGAGCCCATTGCTTTGCTTCTATTACTCTAAATTCTTGAGTTTAGTATTCCTTTGTTTACTCTTTCATTTTTATAAGTTTTACCAAGTGTGCATATAAAATTTAGATCATTTAATTTTATTGGTTTAGTTTCATAAAAATGTAACTATTAATTCATGCCTTGCTTGTATCCTTCAAAATAATATATGTAAAGTACACTGATGTAAAATTCCACTCACTCTCATTGTTATATGATACTCCTTTGCATGATTACTACATAAGGATACTAAATGGTTCTTGCACTATTTTTTTGCATAGACTGTCCTTTTCTAGATGATCTATGATGTCATTTATTTAATACAACTAGATTCCATATTTACAAGGGAGTTTCTAAGCTCTCTGCTCTGCGCCACTGGTTTCTTTGTGTACCCTTAAACCACACATAACACAAGGTCTTAATGACTGGAGTCCAGAGTATCTCAATCAAGGAACTTTGACATTTTAGACAGTTCAACAAGGGACTCTAATGTATGGGCTTTCTTTACATTGCAAAATGTTAATCTTTGGTGAGAAGCATATCCCAGTCATTTTTCTGTCAAATCATCTCCCCTTCCCCAATTTTCAAATACTCCAATGGTAATGTGATCAATTGGCAACTACTATATATGGTTGGCTTTACAATAGATGTAAGATATTTGGTAGGATAAGCCCTCTATTCTTATTTTTCTTTTTTAGTTTGTTTTGATTACTCTTAAACCTTTGCATTCTAGAAAAATTTTAAGAAGTTACTCAAAACATCCCACTGAAATTTTGATTGGAATTGTACCAAATCTATAGTTCAATTGTGGTAGAATTTGTATGTGATCTTATCTTCCTCTTCATGAATAATACCACACAGAAAAACATTCTCTAATATTTTCAATAAAGAAAAAAGCTGCCCTTAGACCACTTGTCTTTTTTTCTAGGAACCATATTTTTTTTATAATTGTGAAGGAGAAAACTTTATTTACTGCTTAGTTTCAATTATATAAATATAAAACTGACTTTTGTTTTTTTTTTTTTGTGGGGGGATACTGGGGATTGAACTCAGGGCCTTGAGCTTGCTAGGCAAACGCTCTACCACTGAGTTAAATCCCCGACCCCTATAAAATTGCTTTTTATATATTATCCTAATATCTAGCCATCGTACTAAGCCCTTATACTAATTCTTTTTAAAGTAAATTTTACTGTGTAGATTAGGGAATACACAGAGATAGCAAAATCCTTACTACAGGGAAGCAAATTAATATATGTATCATCTTACAGTCACTTATTTTTGTTCTAGTTTTTGGGTCAAAAGCAGCTAAAATCTACTCATTTCTTAGAACTCCTAAATATAGTGCAATTTTATTAACTGTTGTCTCTATGTTATAAGTAGGTCTTAGACTTGCTCATCTTACATATCATACCATGTAATTTTAATGATTTATGTACATTTAGTTTTTGCCTGTATAGTAATCATATCATCTGTAATAATTGTTCTTTTCTTTTCTGATTCTGATATATCTTATTCTCTTTTTTTTCCCTGACTGATTAAGACTTTGTATGGGTTCGTAGGGCTGTTGTAATAAATGGCAACAAACTCTGTGGCTTACACATCATAATTTTACTTTCTCACTGGCCTGGTGGTCAGAAGTTCAGAGCCAAGGAGTTAGCAGGATAGATTCTTTCTGGACATTTTCAGGAAGATTCTGCTCCATTCCCTTCTTTTGGCTTTTTAAGTAATTAATTTCACCATATCTATTTAAGGTATACAATATGATGTAATGAGGTACCTCTGGATAGTAAAATAGGACTATACTGAAGCAAATTAACACACACATCAGTTCACATACATTAAATTTTTTGTGGCAAGATCAGCTAAAGTCTACTACAGCTTTTTTTTTCATGAAAGTATCTTTTTTTACCCTCATTTATAGTTAAGACGTAGGCCAGTTAATTTTAATTGCTAACTTGACTGGATTAACAAACTCCTGAAAAGATGATTAGGTCATGGAGATGTTACATACTCACCAATGGGTTAACTCACTGGTGTTCATAGCTGAATGTAATGTCAGGAGGTGGAATCTGGTCAGTGCTAGGTCACTGGGGGTTGTGTGTCTGAAGGTTATAACTTGCTGGTGTTCTCCTGTGCTCTGATTCCTAGCTGCCATGAAATGAGGAACTGTACCCTGCCCCCTCTACTCTTCCACTGTGATGTTTCTGCCTAGGAGCCAGTTAACCATGGACTGAATCCTCTGAAATCATAAGCCAAATAAACTGTTGAGTCTTTCAGTCACAGATGTTAGGCATTTTGTACCAGTTATAGGAAAGCAGACCAATACAGATGGATAAACCATTCTAGACTGACAGTTACCTTCTCTCCATTTCTAAAATATCTTTTTTTGTTTTTCTTCCATTGTTACTTTAGAGTACCTGTTTATTAGTGTAATTATGTTTCCTTTGTACAAGATGCGATAAAAAATAAGGTGAATGTTTGAATTTTAAAAAGCTTATTACGGTAAAGGACATTGCCATTAATACTGCTCAAAATACTCTCCCTCATTTTGAGCACACTTATCCCATCATTCTTGCCACTTCCTGAAGCAGTTCTGGAAGTCCTCTTGCATGAGTATTGTTAGTTCTGCTGTTGTGGCTGCTTCAATATCCCAAACCCATTCAAAACATTTACTTTTCATGGTCATTTTGACTTCACAGAAGATCTAGAAGCTGCCTGGTGGCAGATCCAGTGAATAAGGTGAATGAGGACATGTATGGTTTTTAAGAGCCTACCTTTTCACTGGATGGCACTCATCACCAGCTTTCACTGGATTTTTGATAATACTTCATAAAGACATTCACAAAAAAATCTTCCAGAAATGCTTCAGAAAGTGGCAAGAATGGTGGGATAAGTGTGTTCAAATCAAGGAGGAGTATGTTGAAGGGAACCAACAGCAATGCATCTTTTAGGTGCATTTAAACGTTCACCGTGTATTTTGATCACACCTCATATAGTTTACTTTTGAATGGTTTTAAAGGAAGTTCTTTTGTGACCAGTGTTCTGAAACAGACTGCAATAGGAGTAAATTTAATTTATTCAGCTTGTTGTTCATTTTTCTTTCCTCTAAATTCACATTTCTTATTGTTCTAGAAAAATATCACCATTATCTCTGACTATTGCTTCTCCATTTACATTTTTCCTAATTTTGACTCAGATTGTTTCTCATTCTTTTTTCCCGATCCTTTAAACTTTCCTTTTTCCACATGATGTGTTCTTATACAGAATTTTATTAATAATTTTCTTGATTGTATTTGTTTTATAGATTCATCGTGCTTTTCTTTTATTTCCATATCTTTAATTTCTAGAAGTTTTATTTAGCTCATTTTCAATTCAGCTAGGTTATATTTGAGAACATGGTACTTATTTTTACACTATATTTTTTATTATGAGCATTCTTTATACACAGATTGTATCTGACATTTTCAATGTGGTGGTCCAGAATGTAGTCTTCTGCTTGTTATTTCTGTTGACTTGCTTCCCTGTGTCATTGTTTTGTTTTTAAACCATGAATACACATTTTATGTAACTTGAGGTTTATTCCATTGGCTAGGTAACTTGAATCTTATGTCACATAACTTGCCATAATGCTCCTGATGGCCTAACCTGAAGTGTTTGTAAGTGGAGAGGATTTTTGCTTTCTTCAGTGGTGATAAAGGGTTGCTTCCAGTCTATGACCATCCTGATCTTCTACACCGCAGTTTAGTTTCCCTGCTGTGTGGAGTCCAAGTCTCATTTACAGTTTCAGAGAACACCTGACCTGTCTCCTAGAAGCACATCGCTTTATATTGCCCTCCATTACCTTTTCCAACCCCTGTTTTCAGTTCATTGTTCTCTTTAAAATGTACATGTTATTGTGAGAAGTTCTGAGAAGTCTAATCTTCCATACAAGAGAACTACAAGTTTGAATTGTCTTTCTATCATTTCACCATTGCTATCTTTCTTCTTGATACCTTTAATATAAGAAGAAATATGGACCATGTTTTGCTTCACCTTCCATTTTATACTGCATGGCAATAATTCAGAGTTGAGACTTCTTACTTATTTCACTAAACATTAGTTGGTAAAGCTGTTATAAGTCATTAAAAATGTGGATCTCAGGTTTAAATTTATACTCTGAATTTATAGATCCATTATATTTATTCGCCATCAACTATAACTCCCTTTTAAAAAGTAAAGATGTGGTTTCTTAGGACAATTCTGAAGTCTTCTTGGAAATAATATGATTCTTAGAACAGGTTTGTCAAGTTAAGTTTAAACAAATCAGAACATACAGATTACACATTCACTAAAACACACATGGGTTGAAAAATTACAGAAAAATGTTTTAGCAAAATCCATTTGGCAGATTTCCAAAGCCAAAACTTAAAAAATAGTATTTAATCATTTTCTAAACCTAAAACATGACCAGATTTTTCAATACCTAGGGTTATTCTTTGATGTATTTATTTATTTATTTTTGCTAATTATAGACATTCATTTTATGAATATTAATAACAAAATCTTGTATATTAGGTCTTCTTGCATTGATTCTCCTAATACTTAAATCTCAAAATAAGCAGAATCAAAAAAGGTGTAAGAGCAAATACAAGCCCTTATTTTGTACACAGAAGAATGCCTGTGTACAAAGACAAGCTACCACCCATGTGAACAATGCAGCATTGATCGAATTCCAAATTTAATTGATAGTTTTTATTCTACAATTCGTTGACCCAAAAGACCAGGGAGCATTGTGAAAAAGACCTTTGATTATCACTTTAACTTTAGTAATCATTGTCTTCTCAGTTCTTGGATTCATGCCATTATTTTCACACTGATGTAAATCAACACTACCGTTTGCAAATGGGGCTATTGGACCATGTGAGATTAGTTTGATTGAGAAAATTAGGTCTATTTACTGAATGCTTAATGTGGCTGTGCCTAAACTTGTTCAGGTTCCCCAGGGTATTCGCTTCACTTTGACTCTAATGTTGTGATCAAGACTATTCATATCTACAATATTGATGGAGAATTACTATTTCCTAAAAAGGATAGAAGTATTTAGTTTTCTACCCAACTAATTCTTTGCAGTGAGCATCCAGTCATCTGCACATTATCCTTCTCTTCCTAAATTAAATAGAACTTCTCTTAAATTTGGGGCTTAGAGGGCACCTTCAACAGTTCTATTCTAGTTTGTGGCTATACCTACTTCATAAATGCTTAAGTATTACAATCAGAGGACACTTTCTTTAACACTACTAGGTGTCCCTGCTACTATGTACAAAGGACATTATTTACACTGTCTGTCTTTATAACACATAGAGAACACCCTCACCACACAGAACAAGTTAACTGAAGCCAGCTCCTGAAGGTTAGTGAAAACAGGCCTTCAATCTCCAGTTAAACTGCCAAGTCCTACCACTCACCTTTCTCTTTTATGAGGGGGCCAATGTTGCTGTGTCTTTACTGTACCTGCATCTTTTTTTTATGTCACTTTTCTCCAACCCTGAAACTGCAAAAGCCAAGTAGACCAGGAAATTCACTGAGATCCAGCAAACGTACAGGCATTCAGAAAGTAAGTTTCTGGGGGTATGTCCTCGATTCTGATATTCCTTGGTTCATACTGATGTAAGACTCACAGAGAACATCTCAGTTTGTCTGTCTATCTTCACTTCTACTCCCGACCCAAACATTACTCCTCTGACCCCAAGCACTGCCGTGACGTGTACATTTGAGGCCACTCCCTGCTTTCCCTCCTGGGATGGGATCCAGGCCTTCCCACCGCTCACTCCCAACTCATTGGGGAATGTCCTTAAACAGACCAGGATTGGGAGAGTGATTCTGAAAAATACTTTTTAAATTTCATTCTAAGATTCTGGTTTGGTTTTTGAGAGATGATGAAAATGAAAAGTTATTGTTTCCAAGCACTATCATTCTTCAATTACATTTCTCCTATCACTACTAGGCAATAGTGATTCATGTATTTTAACACAAACTATTCGGCTTATTTGTAATATGAGTCCAGATGGATGTGCTGTAACTGTCCTTGGTCCTTAAAATCTTAACCAAAGAAAGACACCATTGGACTCATACAGCATATCAAAAATGGTCCTGTCCTTGAAGGCGAAGGCTTCTGAAAACATTAATTTTGGTAGTGCCCAATCCCACATGTAGCTGCTAGATTTTTTTCTTAAGTTGTTACAATTGTGTCATGCATGTTTGGGCGTGGGAGATGGGGCTTATAGCAGAAAAAAGCTAGAAAAACCTATTCTTTTTGCTTTTAAAATCTTAAAAAGAATTTGAGAACTGTAACTTTACAGTAATAGAGTATAGCAGCTACAGAGTTAAATCTGAAACTACTAAATTCAAGGTTAAAATGGAATCATTTATTCAGAAAATTTTATAGGAAAAATGACACATATTATGGATTTATAAGGGCTTTTTATTCTATTTATTAATCCTCAAATATCAAGGAAAAGGTATTAAACATCTTATGGCATATTATGAATAGCTAAACTTCTCGACTATACAAAAAGAACAGAACAAGTAGTTTAGCTAATTGTATTTTTTAATATAATATGTTTTCTATAAAAGTATAAAATTATTTTTAATGGAGCTAAATTGGGTCAACAAATCATTAGTAATATTATTTCAAGAACTTAAGTAATAGTAGATTTCAAATCTGAAGTAAAATGTGTTACTTGTACACCAAATTTCATGTATTTTTATTGAAAAGTCTAGTCTTCTTTCTCAATTATGCTCTTAAGAAAAGCATCACACATCCTTGAAGTCTTAGCTCTTCCTCACTCACACCTGCTGTAATATTAATTCTGGATACTCTACCTGTACATACTTTCTTCCTCTTCTCTCTGATTCTGCAGAAAGAAGAAATTACTGTTTCAGTTTCATGCATCTTTCTGTTCCACGTGGACTGGAAACAGAAAGTTGAAGACAGAAGCGTCAACTCCTTACATGTTTATTTAGACAGGAATTTGCTTCCTGCTCCAGAAGTGTATAAAACCACACATTGATTTAATAATGATCTCTTCCTAATCAGAACGGAGTCATTTTCTTTCTCCAAACACTTCTTTTCCCTTAGCCCTCATCCCTTCCAAACTTAGAGCTAGTAAAAAGATTAATTTGCCTTGAAATGTTTCAGATCACATTCAATATTCTACCAGAATTTCAGTAATTTTATAAACTTATTTCTTTGTTAAAAGAACTGTGTAACTTTCCCACAGGGGTTAGAAATAGAATTCAATCCCATGGCACAAAAAAAGAAAGAAAGAAAGAAAGAAAGAAAGAAAGAAAGAAAGAAAGAAAGAAAGAAAGAAAGAAAGAAAGAAAGAAAGAAAGAGAAAAAAAGAGAGAAAGAAAGAGAGAAAGAAAGTGAGAAAGAAAGAAATGGAATTCAAGCTAAATAATACTTAATGTTTAAATACAAGCCAGCTGGATTTTTTTCAATGGCCAATCAAGAAACAAACTCTTTCTTGATTCCAATTTCTAAACTGATATCTGAAAGAAAAACAAAACAAAACAAAAGAAAACAAAAAACTTTCACATTAAAGATACCTTAACTGGGTTGATTTTGGAACTTGTGTCCTTTTGATTTTAAGATAGACAGTGCTTCCTGTCTGCTCATCAGGAGTGTGAGAATTCTCCGTCTTCAGGCTCTGCCCATCTTGTGAGCTTGGGGCAGTGCCCGCAGGCACGGTAGGCTTTCTTAGGCCATGGTTCCTCCTCCATAGGTATCCAAGTGAAAATACCACTCAACGGGAGAAACTGCCACTTCTCACCACAAATCTCAACATCCTCCATCTCCTCAGTGAAATGTTCTACTTTATTGAGGAGAGTATCAATGAGAAAAGTCCTACCACCTTTTCGTCAAAGGCCAATCTTTCACCTTGGACCTTGCATCTCATCAGCACACACCTTCTCAAATAATTTTTTTTCATATTATTATTATCCATGCTCGCTCCAATCATTGATTCTCCACCTGCACATTGTACAGTACTACTCCAGTGATGCTGTCCTTCTCAAGGTCATGAGCAACTCCCACCCCGCCAGACCCACCTCCATTAACCCATCTTCTCGGCAGCATTCTTCATCACAAATTGCACCTCCTCTTGCAATTTGAACACTCTCCTTGCTTGGGCTCTGTGACAACACATCTATTTCTCAAGTCTCTAGTACCTTATTTAGCACCCTACTCATTTTGCAAGTGCTTCTTTCAAAGGTGTCTTTAACTATTGGTGTTCTTGGGCTAGGTTCTGAGTCTAGCTCTTTTATCTCCCTGTTTTCTTGCTAAGTGGCCTTATCCAGTTCTACAGTTTTAAACACCATTTCTAGAGTGACAACTCAGCAATTTGTATTTCAAACCTGGAGCACCCCAGCTATCCAGCTGTATTATTGATATCTCCATGGAGATGTTTCAGAGATATCTGAGCTGAACTCACATAGCACATTCAGGTTCCCCACAAAACCCCTTTCTCTAGGTTTTTTTTACCTTAACGGATAGCACCATCATCCACTCACTTTCTTAAGCCAAAAGCCTAAAATATTTTCAGTTCCTTCCTCTCTACTCCACCCTGCAATCCATCGGCAAGTGTGTTCATTGTACCTTTCCAATATACATTGCACGTGTCTTTTTGGTGTCTCCCTGTGCTGGGGTTCCAGCTGCTGGGACCCAGAAGTCTCAATTGCTGCTGCCACACAGTCTTGCTCACTCACTATCCTCCCCTCGTCATCATGTCTTAAAGCTAAAACTCATCCCATTTCAGTCATGCTCAGCCCAACACACACTAACAGCTTATAATCCGGTCGCAACCCGCTTGTGCGGAGTGATCTCATTCTCCACTCTTTCTGCATGGAGCTTAGGTTCGTGGTCATCCTTGGCCACCTGGCCCAGGGTGAGCGTCCCAGCGCAATGGGACTTCCTCAGAAAATACTTTCAACCATCCCCAAAGAGTCTGCCTCTAGTCTTTAGCTAAATCATATGCTTAGATCTTTTCTAGAGCCAATCACAATTTCTGATGACTAGTTTCCACTTACTTTTAATAATTTGTCTTCTTCATGGGCCCATGAAGCACCTGTGATCATGTCTACCTCTTTCACTCCAACATCTTTTCACCTGGTACCTAAGACGAGTAGGCGCCTAGGACATAAGCACTGAATAATTCAATGTAATTCAGGGTTCTTATGATAACAGGAATATTCCCACACTGCACATATGATATTGGGCTGCTAATTGGGCTTCTAAATATAGAGCAAATAAATTGTGTAAAATCAACCATGTGAGAAGAATGATTATTTCTTGGAGAACGTGAACTTTGCATTCATTTAGCTTCTAGGTCCCAATTTATGATCCAAGGAATGCATTAATGTAGGTTTCTTTGTGATTATTTATAGGGCATTAAAGTGATCTGTGCCAAAAAGCAGATCCTGCTTGAAATAGCTTTCCTCTATCTGAAGGCACTACAAGACACGATTCACAAAATCTACGAACAGATTATTACAGGTTTGCTGAAATTATATTAATTATACTCGCTATCACACAACATGGGGAAAGGAAACACTATTTGAAGAAATTTGTAAATGATTAAAGGGGCAGCTGTTCCAAGATCCAGGTGTTAAAGTGAAAATGGAAATTTGCATTTGATGCTTTTATATGAGGATTCTGTTAACCATAATATTGCAGGCCTGATTTTCCTGCTGACTATGATCTAGATTTTATTTATATCAAAGGTTGATGATATTTGTTCTAACTTCCACATTGTTTTCTTAGACAGTCTGAGGAAACTTTTCTAATCTCATGGTAGATTTGATTTTTATCCCGAATAATAAAGAGAAATTTATATTTATATATGTGGATAAAAAATAATGAGCTTCAAATAACCAAGAGGAAAAAGAATCATTGTCAAAAATGTTGAAAAGTGTACAATGCTTTTTTCAAGCGAATTCTTAATTATGGCATGTATCACATGTATGTACATATATAATGCACACACACAAACACACACACATATTCCCTGAAAAATAACACTTGGTTGATACATAAGCAGAAGGCTGGCATCATGTCCTCTTGGGCCCTCCTTATACTTATGGCAGCATTTGATGTACTTATTGGGCATCTCAGTGTTTCTTAACTTGGGGATAATTAAGCCTTCATCTAGTTTTATTCATCATATATATAGATTTAACTTCTCTCTTACATTTTGTTCCATAATAATTGAGAAGTAGTCACTTTTTTGTGTGTTCAGTAGTTCAGATGAGAAAATCTATAAGGCTACAGTAATAAGAAAACCACCAAAATAGGTAGTTGAAAAACATGATTACACCATTATATAGAATAGGTTTGTCAGATACTCTACAAAAATTCTGCATTTCTCTTGGAATTCTGAGTACTCTACTCTAGGCAGTCATTTCCAACCAATCAGAATTAAGACACAAGATGCAACCAAACTGCCACCCAGATGTGGCAGATATTTAGAGTGATCGAAAAGGTGAGTGAAGAACAGTGATAATATAATCAAATCAGTTGATTAACTGCTCACTTTTTCTATTTTGAAAGTTATCTTAAAATGCATCCATTTACCTAGAAATATCTCAAGCTTATCATTCTTTACGGCAGAGTAGTACTCCATTGTATATGGACACACATGCTTAGATACTGCCTCATTTCTCAGGTGTGAGAAACTGAAACTGTAAATAAAGACTAAAATGTATTATATAGGGAAAGGGAAGAAATTGTTGAAATGGAAAGGGGAACAAGGGAGGGGGAGTGAGAAAGGAATGGAAGGACAAGAGAAAAAAGAGTAAAAGGAAAAATATGGAAACAAAGCTTTTGTAAATAAGGAGGGAGGAGGGGGTTAAAGGGAGGGGAGGAGAATGGAAAGAAAAGAAGCAGCAAGATATATCATGTACTGGTACAAATTCCCTATGATGAATGTTATCACTGTGACTATCTAAAATGTACCATTAAAATACAATTTTAAAAAAGTTATAAGTAGGAAGAAAATATATTTGACAGCGTAAGGCAAATCATAGTATTATGGATAATATTAAGAATTATTACATACTACTACATTACATGTCATATATAATTTGGGTTATTTGAAATATTTATTGAAAATAATCAGATAGGGTGTTGGGGCATAAAAGAAAAGCAAAGGTTGTGGATCCATTTATAAAGAAAATAACATCATTGTTAGTGACTAGGAAAGGGAGAAAAGTAAACATTTTTGAAATACTAAAAATGGCAGTCATCTGTAAATAGGTGATAGCTGAAAATAGATTCGATGGTTGAAAGAGACTTGGTAGAAAAAAAAGAAATGAGTTCAAAGTTAATGTGAGAGTTGAAGTTATATTTAAAGAGCAAGTGAGAGAAGTGGAATTTGCAAGAGATCATTGTATATTATACAAATGCCCACAATCTTTTCTTCACTCCTCCCTGGTACTAAGCCCCATACACTACGATTTTTAAACTTCTGCATTTAAAGGCAAGGTCTACTTTCCCTCATCTAGAATTTGGTGACCCTTTGTTCTTGCTTTTGTCAATAACATGCAGCAGAAGTGATGGCTTGTCACTAAGAGGCCTTGAACGATTTCACTTTCCTAAACAGATTTTTGAGAAGCTGCAAAGTGTGCAAGCCCAGACTGCAGGATAAGAGAGACCTCTGCAGCCAACAGCCCAATGCAGTTAAGTGCCATCTTAGACCAGTCTCTCCCTGCAGGAGAACCACTAACCACAGATCTACGAGCAGGGCCGGCTGAGACTCAGAGAACTGCTGAGGGAAGCACAGGCCGCATTATTGATTTGTAGAACTGTGAACTAAACGGGCAATATTTGTGTTAAGTCACTAACTTTTGGGAAAGCTTTGCATGTGGTAAAAGATGACTGATCCAGAGGTGAGAAGAAGGGCCAGCCCAGACTAGGGCCAACTGGTAAGAAGGGCAAGGAGTGTAGAAAAAGAGTGATCGATAAGATGAAATATCCTGAATATATCAAGCAGAGAACTGAGAAGTGTCTACTGCACTTGGCAATGAGCAAGACTCCACGGATCTCTTTGAAGTAATGGTTGGAGAGGAAGACTCATGGCAACAGGGATGCAGATGGAAGGGGCGAGGAAGCGCTACATCCCAAGTAATTAAGGAAACTCTCCTTGATCTAGAAGACAAGATGGAGTGTGACACTTTTTAGCACTATGAGCCACCACGTCTTCAACTGGTTGGCCTTGATGATTGTGGAAAATGCTTGCTTTTCTTACTCTCTTTGGGAGGCAGAAGAGCTTAGTAGTGACAGAATCAGGTTTTGAAATCAAACAGGTGTGAATGTGATTCCAAACGCCTTCTAACATCTGTGCATTCTTTCTAAAGTTATACTTAAAAGTCTTAAATTTCTGATGTGGTAGAATAATAACACTGATGATACCAATAATTATGTCCGTGTATTGGCGTAAGGGATATCATTAAATAAAATGCTCTATTAAAGGTATTCACACAGTGTCTACCATAGAGTAAGTGGTAAACACATTAAAAAAACAAACAAACAACTCCATCGCATCATTCTGATTGCTACCACTAAAGCTTGAGTAACTTCCTTACTTTTAGCGTAGTCTGTATCATCGTACACCCTACGGCCTGGTCTAGTTCTGTCTAACAGCAATGCTTTATGATTTTGGAGTATTTGCCAGGTTCACAGTGTGTTTTTGCATCATTACGCTAGTATACTGAGCTTTTGTCATGTGGTTTCCCTCTGCCATATTCAGTTCTCTCTTGGCTTTACAACAGATGAGAATCAGACAGGGATGGCTGAAAGCAGTGGCAATAGGAACAGTGTGCATTGTCAATAAGGGAGAAAATAAAAAAGACCGAGCCAAAAAAGCACAGATATTGGAAGACATTCAATGTAGGTGAAAGGTGGAAAACTGAAATATTAAATATACTAGTATACTTCTGTACTAGTATATTTAGTATAATTAATTATATAGGAGATGATGACCCTGATTAATCAATAAACATTAAGCTATATGTGTCTGCTTTGTAAAGTACAGGATTTTTGGGGAGGGCTGCTGGGGATCAAACTCAGGGCCTTGCACTTGCTAGGCAAGCGCTCTACCACTCGAGCTGAACTCCCAACCCTAGTACAGGATTTTTAAAGGATAAGCTCAAGCAAATGTGTTCCTTGCTAGGAATGTGAGATGAAGACAAGCATATTACAGGCAGTGGACGAGTAGCACTGCTCTTGATGGGGCAGCAAGATCAAGACCAGAACTTTACTCGACAAACGCGACATCACTGTTGGAGAGAAGGAGTCTTTCAGGAGTTTGAATGTGTCCTCAGAAAATGGTACAAAGCAAAGCATAGCGTGGAATTAATCACTTTCCCAGAAAACACAGATCAAAATAGGTAATACATAAACTGGTGCATGAAAAGGCAAATATTTTGGGGAAAATCCTTCATACAGAAAATGACACTTCAAATTCTAGATAAAGAAAGTTTTACTCCTTTTTTAAAAGTAGGAAATTGCCTAACATGTAATTTTTAATCTTTTATAGAACAATTTTATTGTTGTTCACGTAAGTATAACTTTCATGGAAAAAGCTCAAATAAAATTCCTTTGTTTCCACTTCATAAAATATTCTCCTTATGCAAAGAATATCTCCACCTAGGAAGTTTGCACTGCCAGCCTCTTGAAATACATTGTCAATTCCTACTATGACACTGCTTCCCCAGTTACTAGCTTTTAAATGTTTCCTTCTGTCTATGAACTCAAAACCAAATCTAGTAAATATTAATTTTCAAACAAAGAACAAAGAATCAAGTAGGGAACTAGGAGTTACAAATTAAAATTAAAGGTGGTACTCGTGTAAACAAAAAGAAAGGGAAGAAATTAGTTGAGAGCTACATAACCCCTAAACTTCCAAAGAACTCCTGTCAGTTAGCGTGACACACACAGAAGCTTTACAACATAATTTCCTTTTCTTACTTAGGAACATTAGGAGCATTAGGATATACTTTCTTGACTGTAATAATTGCTTGCAGTTAATTACAAATGAAACAGAAATGCTGGTAATATTAGAGACTTGTACTCTGCATAAAACTGGAAATTACTGCTATTACTCTTGTTTGCTAGAGAATATTAAGTCATAGACGCTAATTAGCAGTTCATAGCCCTTCTACAGGGGGGAATCTCATTACCATATGAAACTGTCTTGGTAGTCAAACCCAACATTCGTGGCACTCTGGCCATTTTTGTTTAAGCAATTATAAGGTATAATAAAACTGAAAATATGACTTTTTTTGTGAGAAGGACCACAATGACTCATATTGCTCACTACCACAATATGAGACACAGTCTCATATTGCTCACTACTTCAAGCAAAACAGCCCTGTGATGCTTCAAGCCATATTATGCACAGAGACGTTGTGCAGGGACTGATTAAAAATGGAGACAAAAGTGTAAATAAGGACAAAGGGGTAGAATAGTTATTGTATTTAAAAGAGAGAACTAGATAGGGAAAAGGGGGATAAAGAAGAAGGTTAAAAGAAAAGTAAGATGAAAGGGGGGAAAAATGGTAAAGTGTAGTTA
>PVJO010013816.1:0-51040 GCA_004026905.1 Hystrix cristata | reverse complement strand
CCAGCACCAAAAAAACTATTATGTTTGGAGTAAAATTCTTCTCCCCCTTTCCCTAAACCCCAACACACACACACACACACACACACACACACACACAGAGTCTGATATTCTTGTACAAGCTTAAACTGTTGTATTTTGAGCAAAACCATTGATTGGAATGCTACAAATGTGCTGCAGTAATGAGACAGAACAGAGAAGGCACAGGGCAGAGAAATGGCCAAAATGTGCACCATTTTCTTGTTCCACATTCTACTCAGGGATTCCATTCCTGAGAGTAACACTTGGCTGAGCAGACGGGAGACCCAGCATGAATTCACTGGAGCCGGTGGTGACACACGGAGTCATAAAACCCAAATGTAGTTATTAAATCAGAAATTGCATCGCTGGAGAATTCTGAGAAGGGACGGCAAGTAAAAAAAGTAAAAAATATTTGCTTTATTTATTTTTCTGTACGTCTGATTGATTAGCTTGTAAGTGTAAGCACCACTTCTGAGTGTGAAGTTTCTACTAGATTACCCAGCCATGGGATTGCGTCATAAAATTACAACACTCATCACACCCTGAAGTTGCTGGGATGAGGACGTTCCTCTTATAACCTGTAGTCTAAACTTTATCTGGGTTAATTTTTTGGGAGGGCATTGCTGGGACTTGAACTCAGTACTCTATGCTCGCAAGGCAGGCACTCTAACCACGGAGCTAAATCCCAGCCTCAATTATTTTGAAGAAAAAAGTAAATATTTATTTAACAAAAATGTTAGAAGAAAATTTGTAATAGCTAGAAATAAAGTGAAAGCATCACCTTCTTAGCTCTATTGTCTTCACAGATTGGATATAATAGAATATTTTTCTTTAGCAATGAAACTGTACAGATGAGAAAGTTTTGCCTTATGACTTCATATTTTATAAAAAAAGAAGTGAATCACTAGGTGTAGAAGCAAACGATTAGTCACCACTTACATACTACCACCCAGTGAATTTGAAAACGCTCTCATTTTTTAGGGTTTTCCCAACAATGGAAAGAAATTCCAGCCACTGACTTGAAGGAAAGTAATAGTCTAAAGAAAATCCTCAAGACAAATGCCAAGAAATCCTGGTCCAATTACTGTTTACTTTTTGAATTTATTTCTAGGGGAATTTACTTGCCCTTTAAACAACTCCCCCTCTGTTAGTCTAGAAATTGAGGACAATGATCAAGCAATGTGTTAGAAAATAAAATAGTTTTCTGGAGCCTATGATTCTAGAGTAAGACTAAGCTGACAGGTAAATCTAGCAGGGTAAGTCACTAAAAATTTCCACAAAGAAACTAAAATGTGAAATCATGACATTAAAATAGCCTTTAATTTTTTTTTTCACCTTTTAAAATTACATTAAAGATTATACTCTTTATGTGGGGAACATGACTGCATCCCAACAAATTTGTTTTGTATTGAGATTAGAATTGAGACGTGGGCTGCATCTTGCATCTGAGAAGACACCAAAAGTTCCAGGGAGCTGGAGTCCCTGTGAATTAGCAGGCGTGGCTGAGAGCAACGCGCTGTGTGTGTTGTGTGTCATCCAGCGCAGAGTGTGAGCTGTCAGCAAAGGCTCCCCGAAACCATCACGTGCCAGTAACTGATGCCCTGCCTATTCTTCTGAAACTAAAATTAAGCACCTATTATAGGTGATAAAGGGTTAAAATTTAAGCACATCTTTCATATGTACAAGGTGTGATCAAAATATACAGTGAATATTTAAGTTTTTTTTTTTTTTAATTATCACAATAAAAGATTCCTTGGCATTAGTCCTCCTCAAAATACTCCCCGTTCATTTGAACACAATTATCCCATTGTTATGGCTTATACCTCAGTGTCCCCCGAAGCCTCAAGTGCTCATAGGTGGGGCTTTTAGGAGGTGACCGGACCAAGGGGCATGATACATATCAATGGAGTAGTCTACCGGCGGGTTTATAGCTAAATGTGACGGTGGGAAGGGAAGCCTGGTCAGAGGAGGTGGCTCACAGGGGTTAAGTCCTGGAAGGCGTCTACCTCCTCCTTGGTCTCTCTGTCTCTGTCTCTGTCTCTCTCACCTTCCTGCCCGCCATGCCATAAGCAAGCCCCCTCTGCCACACCTCTGTGCCACGCTGCCCAGCCTCGGAGCCAGCAGACTATAGGCTGAAACCTCTGCACACCGTGAGCCAAAATAAACCTCCCTCCTTTAAATTGTGGGTGTCGGGCATTGTGTCCCAGAGAGGGGAAAGTAACTAAGACACCCATTGTTCCTGCCACTCAGAAGCAGTTCTGGGAGTCCTCTTTTGTTTCTTTATGAGGTGAGCTAAAAGGCCAAGTGGTCCCGCTGAGCGCCATGTAATGGAAAAGCAACATAATATAAAAATAGTACAGCGCGTCTTCATCCACTTTATTCACAATCGCCAATTGTGTAGGGATCGCCACTTCCGGCTGATCCCTACAGCCAAAATGACTATGAAATGTAAACATTGTGGATCAGTTAGGCAGCTGTGACATTGTCACTAACGACACTCACAAAAGGCGACTTCCAGACCCGCTTCAGAAAGTGCCAAGAAAAATGGGATAAATGTGTTTGAAGTGAGGGGAACAAAACAATGTGGATTTTGTTGTAATTAATTTTAAATGTAGACATCCACCTTCGTTTTCATCATACTTTGCATGCTGCAAAGCCATCTGCTGAAGAGCAGCCTAACTTAGTACTTAATAACATTACCGAAGTGAGTAGCACATACTAAAGGCGCTTGGCTTTTTCATAGTTCGACATAGCTCTTTACTACTTTCTGTAATTCTTGCTTAATAAACAGACACACTTACCAAGGATGCTTTGGGACAGGTACATGATCTACCACAGTAAAAAAGAAAAACATAAAAATGAAAGGCTAAAGCTACACATAGAAAGAAAATGCTACGTTAATTTCTGTAATAATAATATGACTATTCCAAAATTCTTATATAAAATTAGATAAATAAATGAGGTTTTGGTTGTAGCAGGATGATTTTAGACAAGGTCCTTTAAGGGAATGTGGCATTTAATTTATTCCAAGTTAGTCTTCTTTTGTCTCTAATAGGAATGAACAGGACACAGTGATCAGACACTGTTTTTTTTTTGTTTTTTTTTTTTTTGTTTTTTTTTTCTAACACGGAGGATACTGCAAATCTCTGTTGCAGAATATACACAAATACTATGCAGTTTATATACATACACTATTTAAACTTACAGTGTTCTGCTTATTGTCCTAACCACCCTTCTAAAATGAAAATACGTAACATTTATTGTCTGTGAAAGGATCTTTGCGCAGTCTGCTTTCTTGATTAAATTTCTGAACATTGTCTTAAACGGTTTGGAGTATTTCATTCTCCTCTTCTAAAATGTAAACACACAAGTGCTTAGATACTATCTAAAAGTGATACCACATCACAGTTTGCTGGATTTTCTTTTGCAAATGAGAATAAACAGAAACAGAAAGACATTGATACTGACAAAATATAAAGATAATTTTTTGCTCATTTTATTTTTATTTTTAATTAACAAATCATAATGGGGTATAATGTGATGCTCTGACCTATATGTATATTGTAAAAAGATTTAGACAAGATAATTAAAATATTGATCACCTCAAAGGTTTATTACTTTTTATGGTACCGATATTAAATTATTTTAGCAATTTTGAAATATATAATCTGCATTTATTAACTCTGATTACTAGAAAGTCCAATAAATCACTAAAACTTGTTCCTTTCAGCTGAACTGGATCTTTGGACCCTCCATGAACAGCTCCCCTTCCCCATTCTTCCTCCTTTACTCAGCCTTTGGTAACTGCCTTTCTACTATCTGTTTCCAAGACATTGACTTTTTTAGATTCCATGTAATAGTGAGATCATACAGTAGTTTAAATATAGTAATTTTATATCTGGTATAATGCCCTCCAGTCTACCCCTGCTGTTGCAAATGCCAACGCTCCCTTCTTTTCAAGGATGTATAATATTCCCCTGTTCACATTTTCTTTATCCATTTATCTATTGCTAGACACTTTTGTTGCTTTCATAGGTATGCTCTCAATGTTTTCTTCCACTATTGGAATGTTATGAATTATTTATTAATTACAAAATATCATAATATTTGAAATCCATAGACAGGAGAACACTGTGGGATGTATCACAACGTTTACTTTCCTTGTAACCTGTGTTCTTTTTAGTAAAGAAATATGAAATGGTTGCAAATATTTTAATGCCAATATGTAATAATAGTATTTAATGCTGATATGTAATTAGGAGAATAGTATGTATTCTACTAATCTTTGAATTTCCAAGGGCCATCTGGTGTATTTGAATTGTGCCTACCAGCATCTGAAGTTGGACAACATGTTAGAAAACTTTCTTATTAACTAAAACTTTCTTCTTCTTTAATGCTGGTAGAGAATTTGGATTAAATGTCACTGTACAAAACATGTTTTTCTTAACTTAAAAATTAAGTTAAATTTTATTACTTAAAATAATGAAAACCTGGAGTATTTTGCTCAAATGCTCCCTACTCGTCGAGTAGCTATCATCTCCTTTTCCCTCTTTTCCACCACTTTTAAGTAAATTGTCCTCTAAATAAAATGTCTTCTCTTAATTGAAAAAAAAATAATGAAAACCTCACGTGATGTAATGTGGGTTTCTTGCATTTTACCATATTATTCCAAAATAATAGTTTGATAGATTATTTCAACTGAACCATAATTTTGATGAAACAAAACCCAGAGACTAATACTTTTCACTGTTTTAGCATCGAACTCTTCATAAAAATGATGAAACCTCCAACTTGAAATAAGTAACAGAATGAAATATTTGAAATTTTGTTAGATCATTTGATATTCACACTAATCCGATGTGATAGGAGGACAGCTATTTTTTTCTTGTTTTGAGAATAGTAAAATGGTACTTTTTACCATGGACATACAGCCATTGTGTGAAAGAGACAGAATTTCAATCTCCTGAATGTGTGATGGGTCTTCTGCTCACTACTAGTTGTAGCTCTCTGAAGACTCACCACTAAAGGGATTTTCAATAGCTCAGATAAAATGCTAAAAAATCTGCCTGTCTGATTTCTGTGCAGAAAAAAGCTCCCAGAATAGTATCTACTCTAATTTGTTGACTCATACCATGAATTTTTGTTGTTGTTGTTGTTTGAAGCTTTGTGCACTTTTCTTTTTCTGAGAACTGCAAACTCCTGCTTGACTATTAGGCAAATTGCCTAAATTAATTATAGTGCTACCATCCTACCAGCTATCTGAATTAAACTAATTTACATGAGTGTTTTCTGAAATAATTGGTATTTCTTGTATATCTGAAAGTGTATCCTGATTTCACTAAGAACCTTTTGTTTGATGAAGAATTATTGGAATAAAGCAGTATATTCCCCCAAATTGATTTGAAGGTAATGACATTATAGCCAAATGGCCTCCTGTGCCACTACCCCCGATGCTTTGGGCCACTGAACCATGACCACAGGTCTAAGACACTTAGAAAGCCGGCATAGCTTCTTACAGCCTGGTGGCATGTACTACTCGCTTTGGTATTTATTAATAATATTCTCGATGTATACGTGTAAAGTGCAGGAATGTGAGATAATATCAACTTTCCATGTTCTCTTCCTAAGTATTGTGATTCAACGTGAATATTTTCACTTGTAAAACGTCAGATGCAATCACCCTTGATGACTTTTCTTAGTATAGATGAAGTTGCTGATTATGGGAAAGGGAATTCGTAAACTAGCGGCAAAATCAACATGCCGTGACCGGCAGCAAGGTAATGCAGGGCCAGAATTGTGGCTGCTATTCAATGAAATGGTCCCCGCCCACACGTGGCATCACAGAGAGGGCTGCTTGCCATGCAAAGGGCGGGAAGCGACTGCGTGCTAGTTCTGTCATACAGGTTTTAATAAACGATTCTGAAGCAATCATGCTGAAATTTAAACAATGGTAAAGCACAGCTCTGGGTTTTTTGTTTGTTTGTTTTGTTATTTAGGTTGGCCAATCAGTCCGTGTATTTATTAACTATTTATTCCTTCTCTACTTAATTCTCTTTTTACTTTTCATGAGAAGTTTAACTCTTTGTATTTAGGAAAAACCGAAACCAATTAAAAAAAGCTTTGACTTTAACCATTTTCTTTGGTTGTTTCTTATAAAGTTATGAGAATGTAAGAAAAATGCCAGTTCAACTTTTGTTCCTTCTAATCCTTTCTCCTTCCTTCATAGTCATTCTTCCACCGTGGCAGGATGCTCTCATTGCTGCGCATCAAGCCCAACTTACATCTCTTGGGCAAATTAATGTTCCTATAACAGCCATCTCCAAGTACATTGCCCCATTCTAGCCTCAACCTCAGAAAAGTTGGAGTAATTTTTCTACCTTTAACCTGACCTAGCTATCAGCCAATCCAAACAGAAGGTGGTGCAAAGAGTTTGTCTCTCAGTGCACTCTTTAATGTTCCACTTGGTAACAGAGGTGATATTTGATGCAGGTGGCTTCTCACTTTTTTAAAAAAAGCCATTCCCTCTTGGTTTTCAGTAAACCATATACCTTTGGTTATTTTATACATTATTATAGTCTCCTTCTCAGTTTATTCACTGCATTCCTCCACTTCTCCTAGACCCCAGACTTTTCTGGTGCTTCAAAAGTCAGTCCTATGACCTTCTTTTCTCTGTCAACACTCCTTATGATATATCATCACATTTTTTGCCTTTAAATACTGCTGTAATAGGAAGACTTCCTCAAGGCTCTAATACTCATCAAGGGCCTTCTTCAGCTCAGCTAAATGTTCAGGAACAAAACACTAATAAACTACATTTGGTATCAATAAACTAAGGAGGTTATGGAAAGTTTTGAAATCATCCCATATGACAATATTTTTACACAGCTTTCCCTCGCGGTTCATAAATCTGTAGGCTGCAACCAAGCTTGATGCTAGGTGATGCAACGAAACTCGATGCTAGGCAGTCAGTCATGACGTCACTTCTCGCGCACTTATTCCGTCTAACACAACTTAATCCGGGCATTTAGGGCCCACCTCTTCCCTTGGATATTTACACTGAGGTTGTACCTATTCTTTTTTTCAATTTTTGTTTTTTATTAGTACATGTCTGCAGTATATAGTGATCATATTCTTTGTGGGGAGTTGGTCCACGTACCTAATGCATATTAATTCTTGTTTCATACCTTTCCCCTCCCCTTCCTCAATCTCTTGGTCTCTCTCCCTTTTATAAAACACTACCTATTTCCTGTTACTTAATACTTATTTTTCTCTTTATTTATATTTTGGTTTTCTCTTATGAAAGAAACCACATGATATTTAAGATCATGTATTTGATTTATTTTGCTTACCGTTATGGTCTCAAGGTGCATCCATCTTCCTACAAATGAATTAGAAACATAAACTGGCATTTTCCAAAAGAGTTCTCAGGGTTTAGGTCCACTATTTACATTTTTGTAGCATTTCAATATCTCATATATTTTTACTAAATTCCTGTCCCACATTTTCCTCAAACAGTCTAGGGTAAGAACTTTTGGTACTTTGGATGCTGCTATTAGTTTTCATCTATAATGAGTGACTCTTGATGGCATCTATGGCTGAACCCCACCATTTTAAGGGTTGTAAATTTGTTTCCATTTACAGCATATTGTCCTCAAGTACCATTGTCTGTTTTAGGGGAGGATACACTTTTATCTTGAGAGAAGAGTTGCTTAATAACATGTGCACATTCTATGAGACAAAAACATATTAAAAGAGGGAAGCAATATGGATACTTTAAATGGAAATGATAAGTATACTTTCTAACAGTGGTAGTTGGGTTAAATAACTTGATGGTGTAACAGAATTATTTTAAAAAATTGTGTGAAAAAAATAGTTTTGAAAATAAAAATTTAGAGTACTAGAAGGAAAAATGTATATTTAGCAGTATGTATGTAAAATTGTTATTTCTTTATTGGTTTTAATATATGTATTTACTCAAGCAGGGAGGGAGGTAAAACAAGTTCACTGTAGGAAGAGTTTTTAGGACTCTTTTAAGAAAGGAGATGCTTGATCTGGTTATCAAGCAGCCAGACCAACTAAGAGTGACACATATTGTGTAATTAGAACAATAAAAACAAACTTTTCATATGTACTGTCGATTTCTATACTTGTTTTTGTTTTGTTTTGTTTTTTTTTTTTTGGTGCTTTGTATACAAGTAATTTCCTACTGGGAGCCCAGACACTCAAAATAAACCCATTATTTTTCCTCATGAATTGTGTAAATCCCAAGCAGAGTTCGAGGGGGGCTTGAAGCTGTAGAGAAAATAAGGTCCTAGTTCTTTGAAGAGCAGTGTGATGAAAGAGTGTGTTCCTGTTCGTCTGGTTAAGCTGGCTGCCCAGCATGGAAACAGACCTGGGCTGATCCAGGATGATGAGACTGTGGGCTTTAAATGTAGGTAACAAAAGCAACAAGCTACTTTCAATGTTTGCTTCATTCTCTTTCTGTTTTGTCACATCTTATTAGCAGGCACAGACCTGTCGCTACCGTGTTTTATGGAATTAAAGAATGGCTCCCCCATCCAAGAGAGGTCACTCTGGATGGGGCTGAGGTGATCGCTGATGACTCTGCACCTAGGGAAAGTTTTCAGGGTTTTTTCCAGTGTTGAAAGTAGAGCTACCCCACCGGTGAGGGAAGACTTGAAGGGAGAAACTTCAGCCTGTCTTGTGCATTCTGGATAGAAGATGAAGCAGTTCTTAAAATTTAACAGAGACAGCTGCGAAGCCAGTTCATTTTTTAAATCCAAGCTGATGTAAGCATAGACAAAGTAATTGCATATAAACTAGGTATACAAATTCACTATTCAGACATTAGAAGGTTAGTGAGGCCCAAGGACCAATGAACAGCATTTCTATACAGAACCTATTTAGCGATTTGCAGGGGTGTCTTACGGAAAGTATTTTTAACTTCAGAACATCCACGCTGCCAGCTGCAGCCTCAGCTGCTGCTGCTTGTCCATTCGGAGGTGGAGGAATTGACTAAAGCCCTTCCCTTGGCTTGGCGTGTATGTTCACACCCATAAGAGCTGTCCCATTGTGCTTCTCACATATCGCTTTCTCCTTAAGGAAGACGCATTTGGGAGCCTTCACGAGACTTGGCAACAGGTCTTGTACATCCTGCATATATGCCCCTCTAGAACATTCAAAATCTCCAAATTTCCTCTCCCAGGCAGAGCTAGAAACGTAGATTATCTAAACAGCTCAACACAAAGATTCCATTCATTAGTAGCATGTACAGAAATTATCAGCAAACCACTTCAATCCTTTAAATGTACTCGAAAGTTTTAGAAAAGTAATTTTCAAATTCTGAATCATACCAGAGCCATTATTGTATTGATTTTAGTTTATGTTATTGACTATCATGAGATGTTCAAAGCATTGTATCATATATATACATATACACACACATATCTATATCTATGTATCTATATATGTGACTATCATGTCCTAATAACAAACAGTGCAAATGTGAGAATTTCCAGAATTTAGTTCTGAAAATCACATATCAAAATGAAAATAAAGATCAGACTAGTAAACCTATCACAAAATTGACTCGTAGTTTCTTTTTCATTGAAAATGTAACTGGCAATTGTATCGGTATATTTTGTTTCATGAAAAACCACTCCAAAGCGTACAGGCAAAAATGGGAATGGCATATTTGTCCTTCGCCCTGTGGCTCGGCTGACTGATGTTCCGATCTGGGCTCAGTCAGTTGGTCTTGCTGAAGGAGTGGGCCAGACTATCTGGAGAGGGGACACTTCTGGGCTGTTCTCTTGGGCATTAGATGCCTGGCTTGGACTGGTCCCACCGTGGAGACAAGACCCCAGTAGCAAGAGAGCGTAGGCTACGTCTGCAGTCACTTACCACTTGTTATTGTACTATTGGCCACGGAAAGGCACGTGGCCAAGAAAACACCCATAGAAGAAGGAATTTTCCAAAGGAAAACAGTGCTACAAATTTTGGCCATGAACTATCAAACAATCTTTTAGTAGATACATTTAATGTGAATATGATGCTAACCAATGAATAACACAACCTAGAAAAGGCAAAGTTGCTGGCAGATGGTCTTTCCATTGAACTCTGAAGTATAATATATTTCTTTTTGTATTATTTTCTTTCCTAATGTATACCTAACATTTCTTAATGTAATAAAATATATGGATTAATTTTGCTCATGGGAAAATTAACCACATCTGAAGAAAATTGATTTGTTAATAAAACAAAAAGAAAAACAAATAACTAATATGTATATTAACATTTAACTTGTCTCTTTATGGCTCCAGAAGTAATTATCATTGTTATAAAAGAATCATAAATATACAACTTTCACATGTTGTTTGAATAATCTTTCCTGAACATAGTGGCACACCTACTGTAGTTATCTTCAAAATAAATAAACTTAAGCAAAAGAAGAAATGTAATGAAATCCATAATTTGAATTAAATATAATCATTATCCCCCAAATTCCACTGTCCCAGAATTTTGTGTTTCTTTTTAGTCATATTCATGGTAGCTGCTGCTGCTAACTTTTACTGAGGAGACAGTATTATGAAACAAACAAATATATAAATGCAACCACGACTGCCAGAAAAAATGAGGTAATAAAGGAGAGAAAGTTTAAGGCATGTGGCCCATTTCCATTTGTAACCACCTACAAGGCCAGGAGATACAGCTTCCAGATCAGCAGCAATGAATGCTTGCTCCCCTCAGCAAATAAGGTGGGATGATATGGCACCAGATGGTTTGATTGCAGCCGCCCAATCAGAGTCTCCTAATTAATGTGAGAAAATTTCTGCTGGGGTGATGTGTGCATCACTGTTTTTCAAGTTGAGCTTGGTTAAGGCTTGAGAGCTGGCATATAGGACGAATATACAATTCTATTTTGAAGCATTAAATTATTTAAGGAAAATATTTAAGCAGTGTATGAGGTATGATCCTGGCCCAAACCCTGTTTTATGAAAACAAGATGAAATTGTTAAGTAACTAATGTTAAAGCCATAACATCATCTATAAGTTCTCTGAGGAAACTGTAGCCATTTTATGATATGTAGTTTTAAGAAATAGAGAATATTTAATTTCAAAATAGATGTATCATAAATTTAATAAACTCATGAAAAGCCTCCTGTGGGACTTCTAAATAATAACACGGTTTTGTCTCAGTTCCACAAAACATTTTACAGGAATATAAAAATCTTAGGGGTTACAAAGGACTTTTCTATTTGATTTTCACAGAACCGTGATCCATAATAATTGAGGCAACTAATTATGGAGGAAATGGGTTTGGTTATTTTCCAAAGTCATCCGGATAATTATTACTTATTAAGGTTTAGCATTCAGATCTGTATTTTCCAGAACACTAATATTAAGTTTCACAGACGCTTACACAAGCTGAACTTGAAAAGATAGATCTATACAAACAAATTCAAATACTTTGAATGAAGATTTAACCCTTCAAAGACAGTTAGATATGCCTTTTATCTAATTTTAGGTTTAATTCTTGATACATTTGTAGGACTTTCAACTGTAGCTTGAAATATAGAGTCAAGAGATCTGAGATTCTCTATTTCATTTTATTGAAGAAATAGTAAAATGATATTTTTCATAATTGTTGTAGACTTCTTTCTTTATATGAGGAAAAAGATTCTAAATTCTCTTACTCTAGCACTTATTTTTGTGTGTACAAGGACACTTATGAAATTGTTGACTCACAAGAAATTTGATACAAGTAGGGCCAATTTTCAATTCTTGATCGTTTAAGACAAAGACTAAACATTGTCACAAGAATGTTTTATGAGTAACATTTTTGAAAGTGCAATTCGAGTTTGCATACAAACAAAAGAGATTAAATTAAAACTGGTCTACTGGAAACAGTAGTTCCCAGTGAATATTTGTTGATTGAATCATGGTAATAAGATCAAATATCATAATAAAAGGAAAACAAACAGAATAAGGAAGCATAGCTATTTCTTTTGCTTCTTTCTGGATTTCATAAATATATTTACTAAGGGTTACTAAATTATAGCTGTGAAAAGCTGTGCCTGTTTATGAGGTGGGATTTACCTTCATATGTATCTGGTAACACTAAATTTTTAGGTGGGCCTAGGTTCCATCACTGCACAATTCAAAATTTAGTTTTTGAGAGTTCTAAGGTGACCAACAAGAATTTTATATGGTAACAAAAATTTTATTATGGAGACATAATATTTGTACATCTTTCTGGGGTATAGTGTAATAATTCCGTATATTTATACAATGTAGAACATCAAATCAGGGTAAAGCAGTTGTATGTCCTGAAACACTAATAATTCTTTTAAAATTTTAAATTTATTTTGTTGACTTTTATTAGTACATGTTTGCAGGACATAATAATTACATTCAATCTAGAGGATTGGTCCATGTATGTAACACATTTCAATTATTTTCTCCCCTGTTCCCTCCACCCCTTTTTATTTTTCCAGCATTAGATTCATTTATTTCTTTTATATGACCTTATAAAGTTAATTATCATACATATAGATTAAAAAAAGACTAATAGGCCAAAGAACACATAAAACATGAAGGACAATTTCACTAAGCCAAGGTACACTTTTACATACGTTGTCTGCACTGGATTACAATAAATATTTTTTTCTCTGTAATCATTTCTATATACCGGGAACTTTTGTACTCTTAACTACTTATTTTGAAAGGTATCAGAGAGTGTTATAACCAATAGTTTCTCTACTTGATAACAGAAATCCAGTACTAATTTCTACTATCCAATCATACTTCCGTGTACCTTTTCAAACTTTATTCCATCTCCCGTGCTCATTGTCCTCTGTCATGATCATTATTCCATTCTGTTCTGCTGTAAAATCAAGTTTTTGGTTTCCCTAAATGAGTGAGAATATTCGTACTTGATTTCCCGTGTCTGGTTCATTTTACTTAACACAATGATCTCCAGGTCCATCTACTGAATTTCATTCACTTTTTAAATTTTTTGAATAGTAGTCCATTGTATATAAACGCATCATCCATTCATCTGTCTGTGGACACCTTGGGTGATTGAATATTGGCTATATTTAATAGTGTTGCAAAACACATGGGAGTGCAGGTAACTCTTTGAAGTAATGATTTCAGTTTCTTTAAAGATATACACAATTGTGAGATACCTGGATTCAAATGTAGATGTGTTTTTAGTTTTTTCAAGGATTCTTCATACTGTTTTCATATGGCTGTACAAAGTGACATATCTACAAACAATACAGAAGAATTCTCCTCCTCACATTCTAGTCAGCAATTTTTTGTTTTTCTTTCATTTTTTTATTGGCATTAGCAGATTCTACTTTAAAAATAAAATTCAGCTTTGAAACATGAGTCCCAAGTGTCCATTTTATTTTTACGTTCTTCTTTCAATAATATCAAAGCCATCCTAATGTGGGCAGTCTAAACACATGATTCAAGATCTGTATTGTGGCTTATTCACTGTTAAATTTTTTTTTAATTTTTTACCCAAGAACATGCATCAGTACATTGTATACATAATGATTACATTCATCGTGGTTATTTTGTACCTGTACATGATGCGTCTTGGTTTTCCCTCCTCTTCCCCATCTTTCCCTTCTGCTCCCCTGCTTCCTATTTACAGCATGTTTCTTTGTATTTTTCCATTTTTCCTCTTTCCCCTTTTTCTTTCCTTGTTCCCATACTTCTTTAAGCACTTTAAAGCTTTAAATTCACTGTATAGACACAATGCCTATTTTGATATTTATAATGTAAATTCCAGATGAAGTTATAAAGCATTTTACAAGTGAAATCAGAAAAAAGTTGTAGACCTGTGTGGTATTAAAAGATTCATTTTCCAAGTTCTTCAAAGTACTTTCTCTGTATCAATAAATATCGCACCACAAAGAAAGTGAAAAGAGGGAACGGACACTATGCCAACAAGTATACACTGAACAAGAAGGTATCATCCAGAAAATAGTAAAAACTCCCACAAATCAGCTAAAATAGACAGTCAGTTCAACATAATAATTGCTAGTATGTATAATGATCATTTCAAAGAATGGCTTCTAATTGTATAAAAGATTTTGACCTCTTTTGTAATCAGGGAAATTCCAATTCAAACCACAATAAAATACCACTTAACACCCACCAGGTTGGCAAACTTTACCAAGTTCCAGAACATGAAGTTTTGGCAATAGTGTAGAATAACGGGAACTCGGTCAAAATAGGTAGTATAGCAGTGTGGACATTTTTAAAAGCATTTTGGCATTACCTAATGTGGTTGAGACTGTGAAGAGCCAATTCACATTTCTGCACCTGGGAATAAATCCCAGAAGAAACACGGAGCCAGGTTCGCTCAATACTGACAACAGTGGCATTGTTTATACTAGCAAAACAAAGCAAGACAAACGCATGAACGATGGAAACAACATCATAGTGGATCTGTAATAGTCACTGAGAAGAAAATAAAGCAGTGTATTGTTAAACTCGCAGCAAAAAAGGGCAAAACGTAGTTACAGCTACCAACGTAGCTGAATCTTACAAACACTATATCGGTTAATAAAAAGCGAGGTGCAAAGCAGGAAGAAAAGTAAAACAAAAAGTTGTGCCACCGTTTCATGGTTTTGGGGACAAGACAGCCAAGAAAGAGGAGATGACATTGAGGACTCTCAGGAGTACTGAAGAAGTTGGTTTCTCAAACTTGTTCCTGTTACACTTAAGTGCTTATATGCAAAATACAGCCATTTACGCTTTCAAAATTGAAGGAAAATTTAGAATACTTTTAAATAGATGTTCTAATAGTTGTCTGCCGTATTTTAATGGTTTATATTGATCAGTTATCACAATAATACACTTTGGGGACTACCTGTTTTAAAGGAATAAAGAGATTCAGTTATTGGCAATAATAAGAGAGATATGTATATACTTATTAGCTAATTAATTAGCTAACTCATTCAGTTATATCTTTAGTTTGCATTCAGTCTGGAAGCGGCAGGCCTTCTATATTCTTCGTGTAAGGAGAAATATAAAGCCGAATTGGAGACACTCACATCTATTGGAAGGGTTGGGGCAGTATAGGGGTGCTGTCCCAAGGATCCCATAAATGTGTAATGACGAAGTGAGTGATTTTCAGGGCGATGGGTAGCTTTGATGGGAGCCCACCAAGAATCACACATGAGGATTTTGGCTACACTCTCAGAGTTATTTATTCTGTAGTGCTGCTCAAGTTTTCAGAGGATGCTGACGCACAAGGTCTGAAGCTACGTTTTCAAGAAATTTGGCTGTAGATGAATTATTATTTTATTTCCCTCTGGATCTCTTCTAAAATAGTATAGAATAACGACTACATAAATATCAATTCTTTCTTTCCACGGTGACACTTGTTAGGAGCGTTTCTGTAGAAAGATGTGTTTGTGCTTAGCTGACAATCCTCAGTGATAAGAGCCCATTTCGGTGTAGTCTTTCATTCTTATAGTCTTCCTGCGGGTGAGAAGCAGCGATTAGGCAGAACTATGTCTGCTTCCCTGACCTAACAGATTTTCACAGGACTGTACTCTCCTAGCACAGTACACTTAATCTTCAACTTGGTTTGACTACGGAGTTTGAGAATTTTCGCAACCCATATTTATAAATAATCTCTGCTGCTGAGTGTCTATGCAGAAATTTCCCTCTGGTATTCCAGTGTTCACTATAAAGTGATGACTTCCCCTGCCACCCTGATTCCATTCTTCACCTTTCAGGAAAACAGAGAGTGATTCCTCAGATTTTAGAAAAGGCTCTACATTTTAGTCTTTATTTACACTTTCAGTTTCTCACACCAGAGAAACTATGTGGTATTTAAATATGTATGTCTGATTTATTTCACTTAAGAGTATGGTCTCAAGATGGATCCATTTACCTAGGAATATCTCAAGCTTATCATTCTTTATGGCAGAGTAGTACTCCATTATATAAAAAAAAAACATTAAAATAAAATGAAAAATAAAAAGGCTCTACATACATCCATGATGAAGGCAGGTACACTGACCTGTATCTGTGATTCAGTAGACTGTATTTAAAAATAAAGTGATTCTCAAATGAACAATATCTGTCTGAGACTGAAAAATGTCAATGAAATGTTAATCTACTCTTCTATTCACTCAGCAGATTTAACACAATTAATTGATTAAATTGTTCTGCTTATTAAGAAATAAACCTTAACGTTCCTCATAAGAGATAGGAGATACTTAGCAGAAAATTAACTCTTACCTCTAAACCAATCAGCACGGCTAAGTTTTTTAACTCTACTTCTTATATAAGGAGAAGAATATGCAAATTTAGTTAGATTTTTGTTAATAAAGATAATAATCATAAATACCTGGATCAAGTATGTTCAGTTTATATTTCAAAATAATTTTTTTACTTCTTTTCATGCATAAAGATAGTATTTCTTACTGAGCTCATTTTATATGGCAGCTAAGATGCTTAGCATTTCATAGCCTTCAAGGAGCACAGCTTTGTCTGTCTGCAGCTAGACTCATGATAGGGCATCTGGGACATCCCATGAGAGATAAACTGTTCACCTTTACCACTCTCCCACTTATCTTTGCCTCACTCTAAGAAGCCATGCTCTTGGGCAGTAGCCCACCATCCAGAAAACCAGAACATTTCTCAAAATAAAAGACTCTTGTTAGAAATCAACTAGTGATCTCCCAATAATGCAGCTGTGTAAACCCACAAACTTTTTCCCAGGTCCAGAATCCCCTGGTTTCCACAATGCTGTGTAAATTCACGCCTACCTTCTTAATTTTGGCAGCTTAAAAGTGGAACAGTGCATCTGATGATTCTTTATTCAGATGGAATTTTTTTCCTGTGCCTCCTGCCCTGTTCTGACCTCTGCAATCTGTGCCCCAACCTGCAAACCTTGACCAAATCTTACTTTTCCCTCCTGTGGCCCTTGGAATGCAAACTCCCTGAGCTCTGCCCTTGAACATTCCTTTGGCCCATTCTTTGGCTGGCCACCAGCCCATCTTGACCTGCAAGACTGAGTTTCTTGGCCTGGCTTTGCTGGTGCTTGTATAAAATCTGTTAGTGATACAGGAAGGAATAGTATTCTGGGAAATCTCATGTGATGTGTGCGTGTCAGATATCTAATATTTGGACATTGCTTTTTAGAGCACTCTGTCCTTTATGTTCTCTTCTGAAGAAGATGTTTTTTCTGGGGCATTAAGCATAGAGAAAGAAGTTAAAGTCCTGCCATTGTGGTTTAAATTCTAGCTGTTCTGCTTTCTAGCCTGTATATCTTTGGCCAGTTTCTGTGCCTCTCTGTCTGCCTGTTTTTTCATCTGTAAAAATAATGTGGCATGTATAAGTGCTATTTATTTTCACATGGTTTAGAACTGTAACAGTGACTTCACTACATTCTTATTATTCATTTATCATTTTAACTTTTTTCTTTGCAACTGATACCAAGTAGACTTCTTCATAACAACATTAAATACAGTTATTCAGAAGGATATTCATAAACTTTTGACAAGTGTACATATATGTGGTGTGATCTATGGAAAATTCTAGAAGACCTTAATTCATCTACTTTGGATATTGGCGAAACAAAATCTGAATAATGGCAACATCTTAGGTATATGACTATTAACAAAAACAGGTACATAAATTATCACTGTTCTTTTGGTAGTGCTAAAGAAATCAGGATGCCTGAAATGTGTCCATGATATGAAGTGACTAGAGACAGTAGAGATTTGCAACATAATATAATTTTGACCTTTATGTAGTGGAAGTAGGGAGTATTAGTAGTCCATGAACAATTGTGCACGGTCCAGCTTGTGTTTTGGAAATATTTCTCAAACAGCAAGGTGAGTATGAGCAGAGTCACTCTAAACAACTAGAAAGCCGTTTCTATAATAAAAACCTGAAACAACTATGGCCAGAAATAAGACAGGGAAGGATATTGTGAGTAGTCATATTAAAGAAGCAAAATCTGTAGACTTACTGACTAATGAAGGGAAGACAAGCAGGATAGCACCAGATTTTTCACAATGGATAATAAATGGGTAGCATTGCCTTCTTATTATACTGGAGACTATAGGAGGGAAAATTAGTTTCAACACAATGTAATTAATTATGGATTTGGATGTATTGACTAGAAGGTGATTGTGATATCCCTTAATTTAAATTTACAGTAGCTTGTTACATAATCTATTCGTCTGGTAGGCAGATAAGGGCATAGATAGCAGAGAGAGCTGACTGCATTTCCGGAAGATTTTCTGGGTCTGTTGAGGCACCAGCTCAGAGATGGAGACTACGAACTGCAGCATCGTCGATCCTCTGCTCTGGCTGCCATTCTAAACCAGTCCTAAATAACTGAGTTTTGGAATAAAGAGACAGAATAGTTAGCTTTTCCAGACCACTGAAGGTTCCAGAACAGATTAGTCAGACACACAGAGCACATCTACCTTTTTAAATCTTACTGCTGAGAAAAGAAATTACTTGTAGCTTTTCTTAGATTTCTTTGTTGTCCTCAGCAATTCATATACCACAAGGCCACACTGAGTAAAAAAGTACAGATGCTAGAACTAGAGGTTCCATTTGACCCATTTATTCCCCTTCTTGGTGTCTTCCCAAAAGAATTAAAAGCATCGTACTACAGAGATATATGCACACCCAAACACAGCAGCACAGTTTATAATAGCTAAATCCTGGAGACAGCCCAAATGCCCCCAACCGATGAATGGATAAAGAAAATGTGTTTTTTTTTTTATATAATGGAGTACTACTCTGCCATTAAGAATGATAAGCTTGTGACATTTCTAGGCAAGTGGATGCACCTTGAGACCATATTCTTAAGTAAAATAAATCGGACACTCATGTTTAAATACCACATTGTTTCTCTGGTGTGAGAAACTGAAAGTGTAAATAAAGACTAAAAGGCATTACATTGGGAAAGGGAAGAAATTGTTGAAATGAGAAGGGGAACAAGGGAGGGGGAGGGGTAAGGAATAGAGGGACAAGAAAAAAAGAGAATAGAAGGAGAAAATGGAAACAAAGCCTATATAAACAAGGAGGGAGGAGGGGTTGAGGGGAGGGGAAAGGAAAAAAGAAACTGCAAGACATATCATGTGCAGGTACAAATTCCTATATTGTCTATACTGTACCACTAAAATAACATTTAAAAAAAAAGTAGAGGTGATGACTCAAAGTACATGATTTGGAGTCCTTAGCATCACTTTAAGGCCGCACCATGAATGGTTAAGAGCAAGGGCCCAGGCCACAGAGAGTTTTGTATTAAAAATCTCATCTCCTTCATTCCTCATTACATAATAGAAATTTTACTTTTAATTACTTGGATTTCAGTTTCTTCTAAAGTAAAGAGGAGCTTGTGATATATAATCAATGGGAGTGCTGTGAAGATTGAATGTTAAACATTAATGATAGTGCCTGGTGAGAGTATACACTTAACAGATACATTAGGCATGTGGCTTATAATAAATACTGCTTACTTTATATTACATGACTTTCTTCTACTTTAGATGGGATGAAATAGAATGCTAACTTTATAACAACAAATTGAAGACATAGAAATGTCTTCAATTTGTGACGAATACGACATTTTCATAATTATCATTGCCCCAATTTTCTATTCATGTCTGCTAAAAAATGTAGGATTTATAATTAAATCTCTGAAAACAGAGTTAGGCAAGAATTTAAAATTAATTCAACTGCGTCAATGTACTTCTTAATCTCTGTAAACTAAGAGTTGCTGTACCCTTAGTCAAAAAATCACAGACAAACATTTCTCCTTGAGGGATTCAGTGCACTGCTTAATTTTGAAGACCTAAGGATTGAACAACTGGTGTGAAAACAGAAAACATAAGATCTGGTGAAATCAAGAGTGGGCTTCAATATCTGTTAATCATACATAACTAAATGTCTCTGTTTGTGCATAAATCCTATGAGATTGATGCCAGTGTGAATTTTAGTAGACTAGAATGAAAGATTATAATGGAATTCCCACATCCCCATGTAACTTCAGGAGGCAGCTATTCAGAGAGCCTGGTGGAAGACCATGAAAAGAATTGAAGTAACATAAAAGCAACATGTAGATAAATTAAATCTCAAGCAGTAGGCTTATGGAGAAAACAACAAAGCAAAACAAAACAGATGCATTTACTAGTATTTTAATACTCTGTTTTCTCTTCAGATCATATACGTCTTTCACCTTTTACTAGTATTTTAAAATTTCTTCTTCCTGTCATCAAATAAAGCAGTGATGGGACAATGAGGGAGTACAACAATGTGTGTTTGTTTATTCATTCAACAAACAGCTTTTGATCACAGAAAGCATACTGGCACACTCCTTGGAACTTACTCTTATTTGCATAATTTAAATTCTTATTTTGAATAGACAAAATTACTCATACTCTTTCAGGGTAACTTGTTTGTCATATAATCTTGATCTGAAAACTAAACATCAAAGCATAATTTTAGCCAGATCTGATGTTGCAGGCCTGTAGTCTCAGCCCTCTGGGAGGCTACTACAGGAGAGACCCAAGTTGGAACCAGCCTGGCCAATTTACTGACTTACTGAAACTGTATCTCAAAAACAAGGGTACGAACATACTTTAAATCAAAGGTTGAGGGGGTGACAGACATGCATACTGAGAATAATTTACACTCTCATAAGGGACTTCTAGCATGAGTGAAGACACTGATCTCATTTTTCATTTATGTAAACAACCGTATACCCAAAGATGAGATTTTAAAAAAAGATAATATAACAGCAATAAGAAAAAAATCTCTGGTTAAAAAAATTTCTTCCTTAAATCAACCTGACTGACACTATAATAGAATAGCACGCACCCACCTTAAATGTGTAGTTTGACGAAAATTGACAAACGTACATCTCTGGGCTACTGCCCATACGATTCCTTTGCAGAATATTTCTGTCACCTCCCCAAGGCTTACTTGACCCCCTTAAAACAATCTCTCTAGGCTTACTTGACCCCCTTAAGACCTTCTGCTTTAGACAAATAGTAACTTGCCCTCTGGCCCCACAGATTAAGTTTGCCTCTAATAGAATTAGCAATTCTTTCTGCACATATGTAATTAACAAAAATAATACTAATGTATGTCCTTTCAAAACTGTGATTAAGAATTTCAGATTTATTGCAAAATAGTTCCAGCACTTCAATCCTGTAGAATGGCCAGAGACTTTGTTTAGAAAGTTGGATTTTCTCTATTTCCAACACAATATGCTTCTTCTTATGTGATGGATTTAAGTTCAGTCATTGCAAAATACATGAATAGTAGAAACACAGAACTTTAAAACAAAAGATATTTAAGCCAAAATATTCGAAGTGTAGACTAAGAAGCTGAAGTGCAGATCATTAAAACCCCTTCCTTAGGTCACCCAAATAATGAGGACAAAAAGTAAAAGATGAGTGGCTCCAAAGACGGAGTCTGGTAGACTGACTTAGTGTTGTGAAGATAGTACGTGAACTGATAATTTATATTGTAAAGAGTGAGTTAAGTACTTGTTTTAGTCAATGCTAAGTCAGGGGCTTTTATATGTTGCTAATACTGGGCTTTTTGTTTTAATTATTCCCAATCTTCCATTGTTCTCACTTAAGTAAAACGGAAATGTTTAACATATTTATCTGAAATAATCAGAGCAAGTCATTCACTAGGATTTATTTGATTCTTTAACAATAGACATGACTTGTAAATGTCCAGGGGTTTGTTGACAGACTTCTTCCTATGGTACTCTCAGTCAGCACTGGTTGAATTCAATAAGGATTTGTTAACACTAGCTCCGAATTTCCACTTCTGAAAACTCAAAGCGGCAAGCATTTTGAAGTGTTCCAAATGGCTTTTCTTTTCCAAGATGAGGAAATTGAAGCTGGAGACTGGATGAATGCTTTTTGGGAGATCAGAGAGGGAGGGAGGGTTTGGGAGAAGGAGGGTGGATCCCCATTTCTACCTCTGGTCTTGGAGGTACTTCAAGGTCACGGTTGAAGCTTTTCCATCACTGAGTGTCCACTGTGGTCAGTTCTGCCTCCTCTACCCGTGAGCCATCCTTATTTCCCTTCTCTTCACATTGTAATGTGGCGACAAATTGATAGTGAGCTATTGCTACATAATTTAAATAGATTTGAAGAGTTTAGGACTTTCCAGTAGCTGATCATTCAAATAAGTTTTACCCTATTTCCTTCAGTACTAAGATTCTGAGATTAAAAGACTGCAGTTTTTAATCAAATATGCCATTCGTTTATGGTTCTCAAGTCTAGTGATTTCTTGGGTTAATTTGATCCAAATTAGATTTTCAGAGAACAAGAGGATTGTATTAAGATCGAGGAAATGTCAGACTTGCCTGGATCCTCAGTTTCCACCACTGGAGGGGACGAGGCAGCCCTCCACTCTTATTTTCTTGAGGCCTCTCGGGTACTGGACATAATTCGTTTAAGCAACAAGAGGAATTTCCCTTTGGTCCTGTCCAGAAACTATTTGGGACTTCTATCTTTCTATTTGGCTTGGGAATAACTGTTTGAATTGCTTGTTTGCTATCAGATCTTTTGTTTTTGTTTCTTTGGGAAAGCGTGTCAGTGTCTTTCACCTCTACTATTTTGTTTTTCCTTTTTTGAGACATGGTCCTCCTAAATTGCTGGGCTCAGACTTGTAACCCTTCTGCCTCAGGCTCCCAACGTTCTGGCGTTGGAGGAGTGTGCCGCCACGCTGGGTCTCACATGTTCCTTCTTTGCTACAAGGCTGCGGACGCTACAACAATTATCTTGGGGCTGGTTGCAAGAAAAAACTTTGAATTAAATAATTTTAAAATCAATGCCTTTGGTTATGACCATTGCAGACAATAGATTAAAGAAATACTATTAAGGTAAAGACAAGCCTAACAGGTTTTCTCCTTGCAGATATGTCTTTCCAAAATGTTGAAACTTCATGGTTTCCAAGTTATCTCTATGCTTAATGTCTCAAATAGTTTTTTTCAAAATCCTCAAGGTTTCCAAGTTATTTTTATGCTTAATCATTCAGATAATCTTAAAGATGTATATTTATTTTATGTCCATAATTCCTAAATGTTGTAGACTTCACTACCCATGCATTACATATTGTTGTTTATTCCTTTTCCTTTAAAATTTATTCTTCAATAGTAAATTAGTTTAAATAAATTGTTACAGAAAATATTTTTTTGGTCTAGAATATTTTCTGGTTGGCTATTTTTTCATTTAGGAAAATGATTGATTCAACACTTATTTTTAAATTTACCAATTATTCAATATTAACTATTTCTTGCAGTTTTTCAATTTTGATTGTCTGTTATTCCCAGTCATGTAAATCAGTTGTTTATAAAAATACTAGTTAATCTCCACATTTGCAAAATTTTATTTTTAAATTTGACTTTTATAAAATTCCATAATCAAGGGCATTCAGGACAATATTAGTTGGTAATAGGTGCAAACATATTCAGCACTGATATTAACAGGCGTGCTACTAGTATTGAATCTTTAAGAATAAATACCGCAGTGGTTTGTATATTATCATACACGCAGGAATTAATACATACAGAAGACAGACACATACACATATGCACATGTATACATATATGTGTACATATGTACAAAAACATTTTTTCATGTACATCAGCTCCAATTTGGATTCATTTCACCTTCAGGCAAGAGACAAATAGAATTATGATCTCTTTCGAGTTAAGGACGCCCACAGACTGGCACAGCTAACTAACTGTAAGTCAAGACAGTAGAATAACTTCATGCCAGGACGCTTCTCAAAAGCTCCGTTTTTCTGAAGTGAATTAATTTCAAATGTAAATCAAACCATAAAGAAAAATGTATTTGAGGAATGCCTTAGAAAATCAGCAGTCTGCATGGAAACAAACAAACAAAAAAAGGAGAGGCGTGGCAGCTAAAAACTGAAACTTTGTTACACAGATTGACATAGCTTGTCCTGACTAACATGGCTATTTTAATAAAACTTTAAAAACAACTGTACAACCACTATGGAAATGATTATGGAGATTTCTTAAAAAACTGAACATAGATATTTCATTACATCCACCTATACCTTGGTATAGTCCTGAAATAATTAAAGAAAGAATACTATGCTGACACATGACGCCAGTGTTTGTAGCTGCACAATTCAAATAGCTAAGCTACAAAAGCAGACTAGATGCTCAACAACAGATAAACCAGAAGAGGAAATGTGGTACGTATAGGAAAGGAGTATTATTCAGCCATAATGAAGAACGAAGCTCTGTCACTTGCGAGAAAATGGAACTGGAGACCATCATGTTAAGCAAAATAAGGCAGTCTCAGAAAATGTCATGTTTTCTCTTGTGTGAGCAATGTGAAACAAAACAAAAACAAAAACAAGAAAGAAAGAAAGGAAGAGAGAGAAAGAAAGAAGGAAGGGAGAAATGAAGAAAGAAAAAGTGAGAAAGAAAGAAAGGTAGGTAACAGGAAACTAGAAGGTAGAGTTTTAAAGATGTGGAGGGTGATCAGAAGAGAGGGTGGGAAAAAGAGAGGGAAATATTGGAGAATAAAAAATTAAAATTTGTTAGCTGTGTATACCAATAGGACAAACATATCTCATTATTCTGTATTACTAATGTATACAAATAAATGTCTTTTAAAAATAAGTGCTAGATGAAAATATTGGTGTATATCAAGACATTTTTCTTTACTGACATGCTATTATGTTAATTTACTTCTAATGCTGAATTTCTTACAACAATTACTAAGGTTTAAAGTGAGTTAAATTCTCTCCTTATGAAAAGGTAATTTCGTCCTGACAGTTGAAAGTGTTCTCAAACCATGAGAAGCTCTCAGACTGCAGAATAAAGTAGAGTTTCGAAAAAGAAACAACATTCTGAAATTTTTTAAAGGATGAGAAGACTTCAAAATCATCAATAAATATTTCTCAGCAAAGGACCTTGAAAGTACACAGAATGTTTTGCAAAAAAATGATTATTTCATGCAATGTGGGTATAAGTTCTTTTGAGTTTGCTTGAAATATGATTCATGAAACTAATTTTAGGATTTAATTTTTAAAATTTATTTTCAAGAACAGCATTGTATGTTCATGCAAATTTATGGTGGAGATATTTTTCTTTGTGCCTGCATGTCTGCACAATACCACTGTCCTATGGAAGTCAACTCTACGTGACTTTGGTGGGGCCTACCACTCTTTCATACCAACTCTTTCATAAGGTTTTGCTCATTGTTGAGTCTGAAGAGAATATAGATTCAAATAGTTAAAGAAAGTTGGGCAGGCAAATGAACGAAGGCAAACTAGTGTTCTTCGTGAATTTTCCTATCTTAAAAGAAATGATTTGTTTTTCTGCTAGGATTGCTAACCCCTTAGAAAGTAAATTCAGATATAGCTCCTGCAAACTTGCCCATGCTGAATGAGAATGGGAAAGACGGATTTCTATGGAAATGGCTGTACTGCTAGTTAGCAAAGAAATTTAATAGAGAGAGACACAGGGCTTTTACAATGTCAGTTGAGTGATGGGAAAGAACTAGGGATTTATTCCCACTATCTGATCTTCCAAGTTTATGGAACAGATTGACTACTTTCTTCAAGGACACTAAAAATTTTTGCTGGTGGAGTAATAATCTATTGAGATAAATTTTACCCTTACAATGGAAAAGATCTAATACGTTATTATCAACATTATCATAATAATTATATTTCATCTTTAACTTATGTTAATGGGAAAAAGGTGGAAACATATTTTTATGTCCTTGTTGGCCAGAGATCAAATAAGAAAAGTAGAGAATCTGTGGAGGTTGGCTGATATGAAAAAAAAAATGGAAGTACAATTTAATGCCTTAAATGAAAATAAAATTTCCAAAAAAAAGAAAAAATTTCAGCATAAAATAAGTGTGATTTAGTTTAATATAATACTTTTTCCTCTCTAGAATGGTTTTATCAATTCATATCCACTACGTTCATTTTCCTTAAGATACGATTGTGTCTTCATGCTTATACCTTGAGAAACTGAGCAGGCAGTAATTGAAACTATTGAGAAATTATCTTTGGAATCCTATTCCCTCCAAATTCTGTTTCTAACATATTATGAATTATCCAGACTGTATAGTCACATACTGAATACACCTCTGAGACATTCTTCCGTGATTTATGTGCAGGGGCTTTATCGCATGAACTGGGAAATATTAATGAGGATGCAAAGAAATGTCATGACTTACTTCCAGGCTGAGGAACGTGAGATTACCTAATAGTAAAACCCTGGCTGTATGCTATGCATGGTTTTATATATGTAAAATGTACATGTATATACCTCCTCAGGAATATGAATAGACAGTAACAGACATTATTCTAGAGCATTATCTACATATCTAAATGTGGCTAAAATTGGTTTTTATGAAATCAATAGGCAATTTATTCTTCTTATTAAAGTATTTCTATAGTTGGAATTCATCAAATAGCAATAAATAGACGTCAACCTAATTTCATCTGTTACTGTATTCTAAGGAGTTAATAAAATACTGCTAAACTTTATCTTTGCTTTAAAATACTTCTAAGTCTTGATTATGTGGACAACAATTATCTGCTTAAATTAACATATCTCTATCTTTTATGGGTATGTTTCTCTAGTTTTCCTTAATGTTATGACAATGGTAAAATTATTTCAATACTTCATGATGGTATTAAATGCATCTATGGAACACTCCTCAGAGTTCGTTTTTAATTAAGATTCTTTTGGAGTTAGGTAATTGAGGATAAGCTCATAGTATGGATACCTGCCAAGAGCTAACAATAGTTATGTTAGTGAACTATGTTACCTAGTAACTAAAGTACCAGAGCATTTCCATAACATTTCAATAATACAACTAAACAGTCCTAACGTTCTCATAGCCAAATGAATGGCAAAATAGCCACCAAATTACGTAATTACCTCTGTGAAATAGACAGTTTTTTCTTTTGTCTCAGAGTTCATTTTGTGTTTTAGACTGGTCTATTTCATCCTGGAAACTGGTTCTGCATCAGAAGAGATGTGCCAAATGAGGGAATAAATGATAACAAAGAACTATTTGATAATTCCAGAATTGAAAAAGAAACATTGTGACATACGGATATTTTTCTTGGATGGATTTAATATCTAAGTCAATATCTTTGTGAAAAGTAATGAACTTAATCGTGAATCAAAAATTATCTAAGGTGAAAGACAATGAGAAAACCAATTTTAAAAAGAACAGGAGCATGGGAATGTGTTACATCATCTTAAACAGTCCAACATATGTGTAACTGCAGTAACAGAATGAGAGAATTAAAGAAAAATGTTAATAAATAGGGTTAATATTTCCCAAATTTAATGACTGATACACATTAGTAGATATAAGGTGCTCAGTGATTATCAGTTCAAAAAGGAAAATGAAACACATCATAGTCAAACAGGAGAAAATCAAATCCTGGAAACAGAAGAAAATCAACAAAATACAAAGAGATTTCCATGAAGACCTGACTTATCAGAATCCATGGAAACAAGAAAATCCAGAATCATCCTGTGGGTGCTGCAAACAAATGCAAAAGTATTAGCCAACAATTCCATATCTAGAAAAAACGTCCTTCCAGAATGAGAGTGAGATAAATACATTTTCAGATAGATGAAACCCAGAAGACTTTATCACCAACAAACCATTAATTGACCCTCTGGCCTCCCGCACGACTCCTGGTTCCCCGCATGCCATCTTGCCCCTGGCTGGGGCTCCCTATACTTCCCAGAGCAGCCCTGCCTGCCCTCCTGGTCGAGGTGGATGTGGGTACGCGGCTGGCAAGGGCCCTGTTTGCCCTGCTCCAGGACACCTAGTGGTCCTCACTTCTGCCTTGGGACCCAGGATGTAGATACTGTACGAGAGTTTCTAAATCCCTTCTTTTCTATGCACTTTTTCATTTAAGAGGTTGGGGTCCCAGGTGGGAAAGAATGTGTTCTCAGAAAACAAAAAAGAATATCTAAAGTGGTAAATATCTGGGTACATGAAAATGATCACACACACACACACACACACACACACACACACACACTTGCCTTATAGGCTCATATATATGTATAGATTTAATGAAATAAAACTTTAACGTAAAAAGAGGGGCTATGACATACACATTTGCAATATTTTTGTATTTTAAACAAAGTAACACATTACTAAACCATAAAGAATTAAGCATGAACACTGAAATTCCTATGCCAATCATGAAAAAAAATCTAGCTAAAAGCCAAAAGTAAAATTTAAATGCAATTGCAAGAAAAAGTTGTGAAATAAGAAAAGGTAGAGAAAGGAGCTAAGAGGAATACAAGCTGAGGATAAAAGGAGAAACATGGAAAGGCTAATCACAACCACAACCATAATAAATAATTACTTTCACTCTTAACTTATTGAAATACTCAAGTAAAAGTTGTTTTAAGAACTAGAATTAAAAAACAAAACAACTATATGGCATCTAAAAAACACAGACTTTTATTTTAATGATAAATATAGAGTAAAAGTAAATGACCAAGAAAAGATCTGAAAGTCAAATGTTAAGCACAAGCAAACCAGAATAACTATAATAATTTTACTTTTATTTTACATGAAACTTTTCACGATAAAATGTATTATCAGAAATACAAGAAAATTTTATAATTGTTGAGGGGCCAGTGAAGAAAATGTAGCCATCATAAATGTCTATGAGCTCGATTACAGACCTTTCTATTCTATAGTGAAGACTCGACTAGTACAAAGAAAAATAGTTTCATAAGGACAATAAAAGCAGATATCCTACTCTCAGTAATTAATGAAGCAACTGAAATATCACCCAAATCACAAAGGTAGAAGTTATACCTTCATCTCATTGATCATCTTGCCTTGATGTTTACAAAACATCTGAATCAATAATGACAAGATATATATTATATTATTTACAAGTGCAAGTGATGGACTTATAAAGTAGGTTCTATTCTTGGACATAAAATAATTTTCAATAAGTTATAAAATTTTGAAATCATACTGGATATTTTACTGATACGAAAGCATTTAACTGTAATGGTGTTAAATTACAAAGAAATAAATTTACTGGCAAAACCCCTCATAATTGAAAATTAAGCAACACTCTTGTCATAATACTCTTGTCATTATATCCTTGCCAAAGAAGAATTGATGATGGGAATTAAAATTTATTACAGATTGACTATTAATAGACACATTTCAAATTCATGCCAAATTTATCGAGCAAGTTAAACATGTAAAATTATATTTCCAGCTCTATAACTCATGTGTATAAAATAGATTTATAATTCTATAAAAAGAATATATAAGAAACAATGCAATCATCCCTAATGAAGTTTAAACCCAGAGTAAATAGAAGAGCAAATAAACCTAAAGTGATTAGAAAGAACCCTATCAAAGAAACTAATGCAAAACATTGGGCAATAATAAAGAAACTGATATGCTAAGTGTTTTTTTTTTTAAGATTGGTAATATTGATAATCCCTGGCAAAGGTGAAGGAAAAAATGAGAAGAAGACACACTATCAGTAAGAGGGGCAGGAGAGGGAACATAAATAGGTATCTTGTGTTTTTCAAGGCTTCTAAAAGAGTATCATTAATAACAGGATCCAGATCTATCTGGCCAGTTAGAGGAAGGGAACAATTCTGTAATCACTGCAGCTAAGGTCTGCGTCAGACAAGGACAAAGGTATCAACACGTCTTAGGAGAACATTTGGGCATTGGGAGATGAGGAAGACGAGCCCGTGGAATCTCAGGTTCTCAGTGGATTCAAGTTCCAATCATTTATGGCTCAATAAAATATATTCATGCTGTCTATGCTTCCCTCTGTTACGATTCCTGCTCTTCCAGGTCATTTTCCTGGCCTTACAAATAAATTATAACCACGCTTTCAGGTTCAGGTTTCAGGGGGAAAAGATTATCTTAGTGGGGCCTGAAAAATTAAGAAATATCTAGAAAACAGATGTTGGATTTGAAATAATAAAAAAAAATCAAAAGAATTATTTGTCCCTGATTTTCAAAAAAAAAAGTGGCTGATGTATCTCTTCAGCTCATTTTCTGTGTCCATCACAGCTCAGGTCTACTTCAGACTGACATCATATTCATTCAGGAACACATGGTGTGTACCTGTCTGGAGTAACGCAGATACTGAGCCAGAGAGTTGAGGGGAAATGGCATTTCCAGTCAAATTCTGTTGCACACAACTTGCCAGGTGGCTACATGAACTACATAACCCTCCCGGGGGAAGAGATTCTGAATATTAATGAAAAACGATAAAAGACCCAACTCAATAGAGCTCAGGGAAAACGAATCACAGAACAATAACAATATTTAACCAGCTATGTTGTCACAAGTTTGCTTTTAATGTAATAAATTCTAGAAATAGAAAGAAAATTTGTTTAATAAATTCTAAACAAAAGACTTCAAATTTAAAAGTAAAGCTTTATTCCCTTTTATTGTCTTTTCACTTTGCAGCATGTGAATTATATACAAAATTTTTATCCAGAATAATAGACATAGAGTTGTAATACTTATTACAATTTTTAATACACTTAGTTTTTTTTTATCACATATCACCCATATTTTACTTTCCTAAATTTATAATCTAATTATAAATGTCATGGTACAAGACTTACTTTATATAAACTAATCTTAAATAACTTCGCAAATACGTTACATTATTTGTGAACTCAATAAATACTAATTTGATGCTGAAAGCTTTTAAAACCTAAATTGTAATTAATTCTATTGACATGACTGGCTATTTATAACATTTAACATCCACATGGATTTTTACATGCTTGTTAGCTGGCTTTCTAAGTAGTTTCAATATGTATTTGATGCTTTGGGAAATGTTTTGTCTGTAAATTTCCTGAAAGCAGTGGTTGATTTATTAATAACAAGAACTATATTGCCTATAATTCAATTGGTAACAACACAACAAATAACGCCAGAATGTCACTAGATGGGTTAACTCAAACATGTCAATATACATTCATTATATGAGATTAATTTTATGCTATTCATCTGGCATCATTTTTAGCTGAACTATTGTGGAATGACGGATGTCATCCTACTGTTTGAAGACATGCAATTTCAAGTAGCAACTTACTTCTCAAAGTAGCAGCTGTGCAGAAATCAACGTGTTTTACCTTCAAAAACACAAAATGACCCACAGCAATCAATTACAGAAATTGCTTCTTATAATTTTTAGTGGCCTTATACATCTACTATCCAAAATGAGAACTTATATTACAAAGAAAATCTAAGAGTTGAAATTACCTGAAGAGAATGTTGGCTGAGACAAGCAATATCTTTCCAAAAAATCATCTCAGGACACTCAAGGAAATATAATGCACAGAGAAGGAAGGTTGAGGGAAACAAAGACATACAGCTTCTTTGGAGCCATCATAGGAGAATAATTCATGTTATTGCACACCATTTATTTGTACATTATTCTTAATTCTACTCCTCTGGGCTAAAGTCCACGTACTGTCATAATGTGCCAAGCACACATTTTTACGCAATGCATTTAAAATGCCTTGTAGATACTGCATCGCTATCATAGTCCTTCTCACATTTGGGGCGCCTCTGAATTTGATATTAGCTACCTAGTATTTGGCTTGCCTGTTCTAACCTGATAATTTATGTTCAGTTTTTTGAGTACCGTTCTCTTGCCTATAACGAAAGCCTGTTTTCCACTTGCATATATAATTTTGCGAATTGCTTTTGGTGACAAAGAGAAGATGCCTTGGGAAAGGTTCTTAGACCAAGCTGCAGTGTTGAAAGTTTCATTAATCTTTTTGGATTCATACAAATGTCATGTCCTTAATACAGATCCAGAATCAATGTTAATGATTTATTTTATTTTATTTCCAGCATGAAGGAATGGAATAGTTTAAAACCATACTTCGTTTTGCTTGCTTGCTGTGCAGTCACATTTGTCATCATATCTTTTAAAGTTTTAGCCCTTCTCTCTCATCACTACCATTTTTAAACTTCTTGAAGAATGAGGGATGCAAGAAAGTGTGCTTATTTCCTGGACAGAATTATGAATGACATCCTTTCCAGTGCAGAATGTGATCTTCCTTGCCAGTCTCTACTTCCACCTGTCCTAGTGGAATTGGCTAGAGGTAAATGAAAATGTTACGGTGTTATTCCTTGCAAGGGTAGCACATAATTCTACTTGAAATATTTACAGATGCTTTCAATGTTCCTCCAAAAATATCTGAGTGTAGTAAGCGTAGAGTCTAACTCTGTGAAGGCATTTGTCAACTTGTTTCAGTAGTTCTGTTGGCTGTAACACATACTGGACAAAAGATTGCATTGCTTTAATACATAAAAGAAATTAGATTGCCTACTTATCTTACCAATCAATGTCAGTGAAACAAAATTACTAATACATTTTTCAGAACTTAAAGTTTATAAGTAAATACATTTCAGTAATATGGATTTCCAAAGAAATTCCACAGTTTGAAGATCATATGAAGAAAAACAACGATTAATTAGCAAATGTTACAATTTATAAAGTGTTAGTTAATTTAAAAAATTATTGTATAAATATTAGTTAATTAAAAAACCCACATTTGTAAAGTCAGTGGTAATAAGGGGCATGCAGCATCATCCAATGTTTCCCAATAACATTGACTTTCTCCATTTCTGTCCAGTATATCTATCAAGTACATTTTGATATTGATTTGTCAACTACTGTGTAAAATAAAATGCTTTATAAGTTTTAGAGATAGATTTTCATTTATTGGACAAGAAATTACTCTGCCAATTTTTTATGTATAATGATACTTATTGTGTTTTTTGAAAATTTTATCTTATTTTAATGGTATATTTCAAATGTACATAGTGATAACATTCATCATAGGGGATTTGTACCTGAACATGACATATCTTGTTGCTTCTTTTTTTCCCATTCCCCTCCTCTCACCCCCTCCTCCCTCCCTATTTACAAAAGCTTTGTTTCCATTTTTTCCTTCCATTTCTTGTTTCTCTTGTCCCTCTGTTCCTTTCCCCTTCCCTTGTTCCCTTTCCCATTTGGACATTTTCTTCCCTGTCCCAATATATTACATTTTAGTCTTTCTTTGCACCTTCAGTTTCTCACACCAGAGAAACAATGTGGTATTTAAACATGTGTGTCCGATTTATTTTACTTAAGAGTATGGTCTCAAGATGCATCCATTTACCTAGAACTATCTCAAGCTTATCATCCTTTATGGCAGAGTAGTACTCCATTGTATAAAAAAGGAACCCTTCTCCACTGTTGGTGGGAATGTAGACTGGTGCAACCTCTATGGAAATCAGTGTGGAGATTCCTCAGGGAACTAGGACTAGTGATTCCATTCAACCCAGTTATTCTACTTGGCCAATTTTTATCTCAAATTTGTAGTGAGTATGAGAAAAATGATGTTTAAATATAATATTTGTGCCTACAAAGATAGTGAGCACTAAATGAGTGAACAATAATATTCCTGAGCTAGGAGTACCAGAGAACATTTAATGGTATTTCAAAAGGTAAGTCATCAGAGTAATAGAAATATATATTATGTAACACCACTGTCTTTTGTCAACACAAAAGAACCGTTATTTGTTTGTTTCTAAATTTTATACTTTTTGTGTCCTGGCAGAACTTTCTGGATTTTACTAAGTCCAAAAATTCTACTTAGCCAAAGATATATCTTTCCTTAAAGCTGTTTGAAGTTACTTTGGTCTGACATTGATTCTGAGTCCAGCAGGGTCTAAACAGCCTGTGAGTTGGTTGCTAGTGTGGCCGTGACTCACTGTGTCTAGCTGCTGGCCCGGACTTTGTGGAAACTTCTGAGTCTGAACCATGTGATGTCCCATATGCTGTTGACCAGGTTTCCTGTGGTCTAGACAGTGGCCTGGGGGATGGTTATTTTTGTTGATATCTATTTTCTGAGCCATGGTATGTAAACACTGCTCATTAGGATAGCTTTTTTTTTTTTTTTTTAGACTGTCTTTTCAAATCTTCAATGTGTTTGGGTATAAGCCACCCTCTTCAGAGGCTCCAACACAGGGTATTTAGTATGTATGTTGTTTAGTGAGGTATATTTTAGAAAAGAATTCATGAAGTTCAATGCTTAAAACGTTATCTTCTATGTTTCTATAAGCTACCATAACAATTTTGCAACTGTAATTACCACTCAGATAAATTAGTTAAAATATTTACGATGCTAAAATCTTATACACAGTATATAATTTTCTTTAATTTGAAATATATTTCTTAAAGATATTCATCTGTCTACCTATTTGCATCATCTATCTGCATGGATTGGTGTGCTATAAGCAAATCTAAAATGTAAATCCAAAAGTTGGTTTAAAACAGTTATATTAAAGCTGAATTAGGCACTTTATAAATACTTAATTTTAAGTTTCCTTAATGTTTTTAACAAATACATGATATACTATAATTTCATTTAAACAATTCCATTCCAGAAAAGTCTTAGTTGCATAAATCATAGTGCATCTAAATGCCATTAATGTTTCTAAGAGAAAATATATCAGTTTCTGCTCCGTGGAATGTAAACTTACATAGGCAAATGGATAGATAGGAGGACAAATAATACATGAGTAATAATTCTAGTAATTGTATAGGTTTTCCATTTTTCCTGATTACTACCAAGCCATATAAACCGTATAATATACCCTTTTCTAAATCAAGGAATTATTTTATTGTCCTCAGTTATGATTACTCTCAATTACTGTTAGAAGACTTTTTTCCCCAGAAGTTGTAGTAGAAGGTAATGGAAATTCCTGTATACTTTCTGGGAACTCCCCTTCCACCTGCTTTTGCCAGGCAGTACCAGGAAAGTACCTCTACTTAGTTTTTAGGACTGTAAGTTTTTTCCTGGCCATTCCTTGTGCTCTTAATGACTCTGTTATTAGACTCACTTTGGGAGCCGGGGGCTGCCTGGCTGCAGTAGAACAAACCACCAAGCTAAACATACAGTTGTATTCAGTTTCAGGGAAAAGTTGCAAGTTTGGCATTAGAGTAATATAAAATATGGGAAATGGGCTAGAGATTAAAACTCCTAGTATTTTCAAATGGAGTCTTCTGTACAGGTTTAAAGTTAGGAAGCCAGACATATATATATATATATATATATTGACATTCAGACTGTAGATCTCCACAGAGATGAGGTTGGCTTCATTCACTTGGCTCCAAATAATACAGTAGAGAATCCCTATAGATTCCAGGATATGCCATGTTACCTTTTTATTTTTTTTAAAAAAATATATATTCCCTGGATTTTCCAAGGACTCATACAGTTTGTCTAAAAAGTTTTGGTGGATCTAATCCACATATTCAATTTACTTCTATTTGTTATAATTTCTGGAGCTAAGAAATGCCTGAAAGGTGTTTCTTTATCTCTTGTTCAGAGCTGTAAGATTTGAACTTTCTGTCTCCACATTAGAAAGTTTTCTGCCAAATGCTTTGTGTTATGCTATCTACCTATCAATATTTTCATTTTCTGTGATCTATACATACTGTTTTTATCCTCAGAAATATTATAAATATTTTTTTAAAACAGAGGCATTTGCTCTTAATTTTATGATGTAAAGTGTCTGAGATAAATAGTTTCTTTTTCCCCCTATTTCCGTGAAACAACGTGGCATTCAATATCCTGTGACAATTAGTCATTGCTGGTTTAATAATCCTGAGGACACAATTCAAGCTACAGCAAGTTTTCATTTCCCCACAGGTATTTAATATCATTCAATCTCTACATATTTTATTACCTATCTTGTGTCTTCCTCTTATTGTTTCTGGGAAATTAAATACAATATTACAATATCTTCTTCTGGTAATTTGAAATAATTGCTAAATGAGAATAAGTTGAGTCTACTGATGAATAGATATAAATTATAGGTATCAAATATTTTACATTTTAAAATCTGTCACATTACAATATAATCACTTAACATTTGCATATAGCAGTTATAACTAATTTATCTTGCTTTGAATACAATTATTCTGATAGTGTTTTAAACTTGCGTTATCCTTGACTCTCCCATCATTGTATGTCATGAAGCAGAGGCGTTTTCTCCTCTCTTCTGGGAATCACAAGTAATCACATTTGAGAAAGCTCATGTGTTCTAGGTCTTGTCTAGAATGAGATTCTGGACCCTGAGCCCCACTCTGACGATCCTGTAATAGGGAGAGAACTTTTAGAGAGCTTGAGAAGGAGGGAAGACTGCCCAAGTATATATATGAGAGAGAGGAGGAGAGAGAAGGGGAGACAGAGAGAGAGAGAGCAAGAGAGAGAGAAGGAGAGCTAGCTTTATGACTTCTGACACTGCATTTTAAAGTCCTGAGATCTTGAAGCCTTAATCCATTCAGCATGTTGTGACAAAATGCCACACACTGGGTAGCTTACAAACAACAGAAATTCATTCATCCTGGTTCTAGAGGTTAGAAATCCCATAATGAAGGAATGGAGAGTCACCGTGTTTTCCCATGATTGGCGATACACAGGAGCATCCTTGTGCTTCTTTTGTGAGGGCACGAACCCATTCCTGGGAGTTCGGTGCTGACCACCTATTCACTCCAAAGGCCCATCTTCCCATCTCCTACGGCCGTCACCTTCAGAATGAAGGTTTCAGCATACTAATTTTACACTAATAGACCCCGGTAGAGTCTTAAGCATCTGTCTAGGACACTTATTACCCTATTTGACCATGCATCGCAGGAGTTCAGGCCACAAGCAGTTCTTGACAATAAACTAGGGCAGGAGCTTTGGCCTAGAACCCTGCAGAGCTCAGCCTCTGAGTCCTCCTGACCTAATTTTGCCAGCTGTGTGTTTGAAAAACACTGCAGCTGACCCTGGACCCCGTCACTCCTAGCCGCCAAAGTTGGCCTTGTTGTCTCCAGAGCTCGTGAATCAGAGACAAAAAGCCATTCCTGGTGGTGTTCTGCATTCCTGACCTACATAATGCATGAAACAAAATAAAATAGTTTTTCTTTTCTGCTACTACATCTGCTTTAATTTGTCATCCCATAACTGGTAACTGGAATACACACTCAGCACAAACCAATACAACAAGGATCAGCATCTATTTACCTATATCAGCTTTAAAGCTGTAATTGGAAATTTCAGGTGTATAGTATCATTTAGGAAATTAAAAAAAGAAACAATTTTTTACCTGAACTTACAAACAGAATATGATTCCAAGTGAACAGGGACTTTAAAATCTTATTTAATCATAAAAAAGATAACTGTCTTTTAACAACTATATAAAATTAATCTTTGGTTTTACTTCGGTTTCTAGAGGCTTGTTTCTTTTAACATCTAAGGAACAGATGTAGCTGCAAAGTATTTTAATCTTAAATTGTTTTACAAGTAAAGGTGAAAAGAATCTTAATAAACTATCTTTCCTGTTTTTTATTTTTTTCAATCTTCTAATCCATATCTCTAATATAAATGATAATTTCCTGGCATGTAGAATTTGAATATACTTTGGAAGAATTAACTCCTAGAATTTAACTAATATTCTGGTAAATAACATGATGTTTTGAATGAGGTAAATGACATCACAGCGCTCCATCGTGTTACAAGCATATGCATACATGGGTGTTCGGAATGTTTTTACACAGTCACACATTTTTTTCTTTACCTCTCTGGATCTGAAGACTGTCAGTACGGTCTTTTGAAATCACTGACAATCTAAACTGAAATTAAATAGCTACATGTTTTTAGAGATATTAATTAGTGGTATAAAGAGACATTACCTGAACATTTCAAAAAGCATAGTACTTTAAATTTATTCAGACATTAAAACTTTTCATTTTAGTGATATTGATGTTTTCCTTGGGAAAATCTTTCCGAAGCCCCAGCTCTGTTACAGGACCCACACATGAAGGAGATGAGGGGGTCCTCCTCCTTACCTTTGTTTTGTCTGGGGTAAACAATCTGATTCATATTTTACTGTTACCTTTAAACTTGAATTTTTAAATAGACATCAACCTTCATCATGCAGTATCAGGATTGAATAGGACTCACTCAAAAGATAGAACTGTCTTTAGTTAACAGAATGTGAGTCTTCACATTCTGCATTTGGAAACTGTGTTCAACTGGAAGAAATATTATTTATGCACAGAGTAGGAAAGAACTGAATTGCACAATGTTGTTTGGTCTTCTTCAGTATCTCGATGTTGGCATTAATACAAAGTCAAATTCTTTGGGAATAGTCTGTTGCAATAACTCAGTTTTCATTATTATAGATTAACTTCTCTTCACTAAAGCCAAATCAGGGTCATAAATAAAAGTATCTCACAATAAATAAATCTCATGCCAAAGTAAATTTCATTTTAATTTATGGAAATATTTTTCTTTAAAAACATTTTATTCACCTTTCCCCACTGATGACAGTGCTATATACGACACCAACAAAAAACAAAAATAGCAAAGAATGTTCTGACTGTGCCATGTTACATGAGCCTATCTCCAATCCAGATAAACTGAACAAATAACCACAGACCTATCTATCCATATACATGTATGATGTGTCTTCTCCAAAATACAGATAGTATTACTCCACCATAAAATAAATCAGCCTAATATATTTAGATGACAAATGGTAATAGCATGAAATGTAAACACGCCTACAAATTAGCATAGAAATACCTTTAAATACAAATTTCCAACATGTTTATATTTTTATAAGGAAAAGAACTTGTTACAGTCAAGCAGAATGGATAAGAAAATGAAACGTACTTTAGTACTTGCTCAGCCACGTGTTTGATTGTAGCAACTTGGAAAGTTTTCCAGTATTTTTCATCTCTCAAGGTTCCAGTAAAGAGAAGAGCTATCACAGAAGGTGAGGTACAGGTACGTGCTCAGTGAATATCAATGTTTTCTGACTCTTTTAAAGCAGGATCAAAGTTTTGGTTATCTTCATATATTCTAGTATTTTGAAAACAGTAGAAATAAAATGCATACTTTTAAATTCTACTGAAATATAATTGAATTTTCATAGAATTTATTTATAGAATTTTAATCAGATTTTTAAAATTATTTCCACTTATATTTTAAAACACATCTCCAGTTGAATTTATTCTAAGAATAACTTCTTACAATTTTATGATGACAATTATAGAGTAATAAACTTGTGAGAAAAAAATACATGTGGAGAATAGTCATGTTTAAGTGCTTTTTAAAATTAATCTTTCTTTATCATAACTTTGCCTCCTGCATATTAAAAATTGCAGACTATACAAACTAGTAGATTAGAATTACACCGTTGGAAGGAAGTCCATTAAGTGTACACTTACATTATTCTGCTGTTTGCCATCATATTGTATTTATATAGTCATTGTTCTTTTTTACACTCATTAATTCCATACTACATTTATCAAGTCTTCTTCATGTAAGGAGAAAAAATTATATTTATATTACATTTAATTTTATATACTCATATTTACCTCAATTTCTCAACTTTTGATAGACTTTTCTTATGTTCAGGTCATTCATTCATTTCATACTATTATTAAAAATATTTAGTAAGTACATATTGTATATTGGTCACTATTTTCTGTTGTTGCTGTGTAACACCCAACAACAGAGATTTGATGCTTGCTCATACAGAGCTCTAATTTTATAAGACAGATAAATAGAAATAAATGAAGAAAATAATATAAAGGAACATGACAGAGATATCTTATTTTGCCTTTACAGACAATATTGATGGTACCATTTTGTGTGAAGTGTGGAGCAAATTTTTTCTTCAAAGGTAATATTCAGACCAAGACTTTGAGAATACATCCAGGCAAAGATTGTGATGTTAGAAGGCTCAGAGTAAAGAAAACTTTAAGCACATGAATCCACGACAAATGGGGCATAAACTCGATGATCTGAGAAAGAAGACAGAAATCTGAGGAATGCTTTTGTTTAGCACAGATACATATATTTGCGTAAAGTCATTACGTGATTTTGTTGTTGAGTGTACATCACAGAGTATACTTAAACAAATCTCAGATGTTCCAGCCTGTAAGACACAGACTGTATAATGAGTGGTGTCTATATATGGTCCATCATTGGCTGAATATTTTATGCCACATGACTCTGTTGAGTGTGTGTGTTTGTGTGTGTGTGTGCGTGTGTATTCCCTCAGTCTCTGTACTGAGATCTTTCACATTTCACCTTGTCCTCCCTGGTAAAATAAGTCTTCCTTTTTTTTTTTTTTTAATAACTTTAGCAAAAAACAAAAACTCATTTGCTTCTCATTGGTAAGAACTGATTAAATCTTGAACATAGGTTGATGGGTGGAGCCCATAAAGAGATTAACCCAATCTGAACAGCATGTTACAGGTAGGAAAGTAGCAAATTCTTTTTAAAGGATGACCAAAGTGGGTATATTGGTCAGCTTTCCTGTTGCTGCTATAGAATACTAACACCCACAATTTAAAGAAATGAGGTTTAATTTGATTCATGGTTTCAGAGGATTTAGTCCATGGTCAGCTGGCTCCAAAACAGAAACATCAGGGCACGAAGGTGTGGCAGAGCAAAAATGTGTAGTTCGTGGTGGCTGGGAAGCAGAGCTGGGGAGGAGCACCAGAGAAGGGTTCAGGGATCACATATAGTACCTAAAATGATGCCTCTATGTGCACCTAAACTCCCCCAGAAGTGTGTCCCTCCCCAGTATGCTAAGTATTTTGTAATCTAATAAATTTACATACTAGGACCGATAGTCACAGTAAGTGAAGAGATACTGACTGACAATTGCTCACTACAGAAGTCTTGAAATATCACGGTTGGCAAGTCAATGAGCAATCTGGATCTCAAAATGTAGGTTTAAATTAGGCATTTTCTTAAATAGAAGCCATTGACAGATAATTTTCAAGAAATAAGGAACACCTACATCAAGTAGGAGAGGAAACAGAGTAGAGAAATGATGTCCTAGTTCTATGGAGCTCTATAGGTGGTATAGATGCTAAGAAGTCAGCAAAGCAGTCTAGAAAGGAACACATACTCTTTCGTACAGCTGGGTGACAAAGAGGGTCCTGACTCTTGTGTTGGCAGTTCTCCATTCAATCATCCTCAAGTCTAACCTCAGAGCTTAGCGTTTCTCTGGAATTACAGTTGGGACGAGGTGGTCGTCTCCAGTGCTACGATCCTGTTTGTTTTGGATCAAACTTGCTGTCTTTGGTCGCTCCTTCAGCATAATACAGGTCTGATGCTATGCTTCTGAGATTCTCCAGAATCAGTGTGATGTATTAATAGCCCACTTCTTGCATTCTAGAATCATGTTTCAGATTTACACACCTTAAAATAAAATTTCCCTCCTTTCCACAGGATATTAGGAGGAAAGGAGGTAAATGTCTATCCTTAATCTGCCAGTGTGAGCAGTCGAAACATTATTTGTATAAAGTAATTTCCTGAAAGTGGTAAACATTTTTAAAAATCCCACTAGGTAAACTGAGTAATAATTTCTGTCTGGAAATTGAAGTTGAGGATAAATAACAGAATAAAATGAACACGTAACTAATGTTTTGTTTCTAATTTATTAAATATTTTAGTGCTCTTGAGGCAGTAGTAATTTTTCAGAACTTTTTAGGACACCTTTATTATAATCAACTTACTGTAACTGATATTGGAAAATGGATTTTACCAAGAAATTGCATGTTTGCATTTAAGAATAAAGATTTAAGAAATTTACCTTTAAAAAAAAAAGAATGCATCTCTTCATCCTTTTACTGAGTTTCCCACTTTTCACATTTTAGATAAAATACATTTCCCTAACTCAGTTTTCTTTTAAAAATTTACGGAAAAATTGTCAACATGACTACTGTAGAGGGCAGAATACTGCATTCAAATAATTTTTTGTAATAACAAGCTACAACTCTGTGAGCAAATGTATCTTTCTACTAAAGGAGCTGGTTTATAAAACATCTTAGTAGGACTGTTGCCTGTTATTTCATTATAAAAAATGAAATGTTATAGCGACCAACATGTAACAGGATTCCAATCTATATTTGGTTTTCCAATAAAAATTTCCCAAACATGTTCATGAATTCACAGTTGGATTATTTTGTTTACTGGTTATTTTCACATCCTTTTAAACATTTTCAGAAGCTGTATGAATGATGGGCATCAGGTTATATTCAGTTACTGCCATATGTTTTTTTTTATTTTTTTTTTTTTTTGTACCGGGAATTGAACTCAGGGCCTCATGCTTGCAAGGTAAACACTCTAAGCACTGAGCTAAATCCCCAGCCCACTGCCATATGTTTTGTTCCATTCTTTTTCCATTTCTTCCCTGGCACTGCCTACCACCAGATGCTATACACTATGAAAAGTTAATGGGTATTGAGCTTTTCCAGCTGTGTAGAAGGGAAAAAAATCCCACACTTTTTAGGCATTATGTACAGGAAAAATATTTTTCATGGCAGGTAAAGATATACAATGGCTCTTAGCAATTCCCAGGTGAGTGTTTTAATTCCAAATTGTTAAAATGATCATGACGCTAATAAGAGTTCAGCTTGGCAAGAAGGAATAACTTCTGATGTCCTGACTGGTTCTCTTTTGTCTCTTATCCTTAATGTGAAACAGGCGATGTTTCTGTAGGATGGGAGTTGATAGCATACAGCATGAGTGTGAGATGCCAGCCCCTACTGTGAATAGAAATATGCCAATTCTCACTAAACTATTTGTTCACTATTATGAAGGAATCAGCAAGTTCACTCACCTTTCTGAGTTTCAATCTCATCTATAACTGTGAATTAAAAAAAAATTGATAGCAATGGCATTTTTAGTGAGGGTATTAAAGAATTTAACCCAAAGATAAGCAGAGAACACACTCATTAAGGATGTGATAGCTATTTTCATGCTTGTTCTTCTTTGTGTTTTATAAGGCAGAATCACAAGTCAACGTTAAATTTCACGGAAAACTTTTCTGGCTTGAACCTTGCCAGAATTCTAAGTGCTTAGATATTCTACTTAATATCTTATAACTATCAACACTTAGTGGACGAATAAGTACATTTTGACGGAGCTGGAGCATACACTATCTTTTAATAAGACAAATGAAATAGAAGCCTACAGGGGAAAGAAATTCTTCTGTCTCTTGTGATATATTTTTGGTTGCTAAGATACTATGTCTTCCTGTTTTAGGTTGTATTCCTTTTGTTTGGATACATGTACTTCAAAATGTTCCGAGAAAACGTACGTGAAATGATTTATTGGCTCCACATATGTCTGAAATTATCTTTATCTTCACATCGAACTAAGGGTTTGGATGGTATATTAATATCCTATTGTTATTGACACAAATTACAACACACTTACTGGCTCAAACTAATACACATTTATTTGCATTAACGTGAGTACTTTGCCTTGGAAAGTCTCTGCCTTAAGTATTTCTCAGAAGGGTGCATGTGCCTGGAACACCTACTGTGGTTTCTAGCCAGATTAGTAACCTTGAGAGCTGTTTTCAAATCTGTGCTTCTATGGATGTTATTTATATTGCAGGGTGGGACACTAAGCCCTAAAACAGTACATACCAGTGTTATCCTCTACTCGGGAAGTCCGATGTATGGTTATTTTTTTCTTTCCTATGAAGCAGGAAGATATTCTATAGGACATGAATCCAAGAATTCATTTCTCCCACAAAACCCTCTACTAAAATGCTATAATTCGTTGTTTAAAGCTTGCTGTGAACTCCATACAGTAAATTTCCTATGTTTCCTTAAATTACTAGTTTCTGCTTTCTTCTCTCTTGTTATTATATATGAGGGTAAGTAGAGGATGAGGGGAGAAGATGATTAGAGGAGGTAAGAGCAAATTTAGAAAGGGGAAGACAAAAAGTGTCTTAAAAACAATACGCGTTTGTTCTCATACAGTTCTGGAAATCAGAAGTCTAAAATCAATCAGCAGGGCTGCATTTCTTCCAAAAGTTCCAAGGAAATATTTGTCTCCCGCCTTTCCCAGCTTCTAGACACCTTCTTCATTTCTTGGCTCTTGGAGCCATTCCATGCCTTTAAGGCCATTTCCATTTCTATCTCTCTCTCTCTCTCTGTCTCTGCTCTCATCATCAATTGTGTGGCCTTCTTCTGTTTTATTTTACCTTCTGCCTCCCTTTTATATGGGTATTTTTAATTATATTGTGCCTACTCAGCAGGAATAATTTCCCTACTCAAGATCTTTGACTTAATATTCGCAAAGTCCCTTTTACCACATAAAGTAGCACATTCTCAGATTACAAGGATTAGACTAGAGGTATTTTGGAGCACCATTATCCTATCCCACTCTCTAAGGCATGACTCTAAAAAAGTCATGCCTATTCTGCAATAAAACACACACACCTCATTCCAAGCTCCCCAGAGTTTTGAACCATTATAGCATCACCAGTTCAAAATCGTATTTATTTCTTATCATCAGGAAATCCAAATCAGATCATGGAATCATCTAAATGAGATATAAATGGGGCTGCTGGTGTCATGCATCTCTGGGGAAAAGTCCATCTTCTTCAGGCAATCTGTGAAAGTGTAAAGCATTGTACCTTACTGGCTGTGTTGGAGCACACCCATAATCCCAGCACTTGGACGCTGAGGCAGGAAGATCCTTGTTAGCTTGACTGCATAGTGAGCTCAAGGACAAATTGAATGTGAGAAGACCCTGTCTCAAAAAAAAAAAAAAAATCTTATCTTCTAAAATACTGCATTGAGACAAGCAGAGGATAACAGTAACAATTAATGTTTTTTTTGAATAGTTGGGATTTAAAACAGAAACCTCCATTCCTAAGCAGTTTCAAAATTCTGCTAGACAAACAACACTACATTTTAAGACTTGTGAATAATCTGTTACATGTTACAGCTCGGCCTCCTAGCAAGGACTTTACCTATTTGTAGCCGAAAAGTTTTCATTGTTTGTTTTCTCTGTGTACCTTTCAGCTTACGCTGCCAGTGAATATGTCTGTTGGCATAATATTTCCAAGAAAATGTCAGTCCTGCCTTTCAGAGACTCCAGTAAACGAGAAGCTCCTGCACTGGTCTTTCCTGGATGATACTATCTCTATTCTTGGCTTCTGATTAAATGACTGAAGGAATCCCTGAGTCATTTGTCTAATCTCTTCAAAGAGCCACGTGTGTACATGAATATTCTGGCCTTTTGATACTTCCAAAGCACTAGCAAAAGTTTTCCAGGCACACCCTTGCCTTTGTCTCCAAAATAGGCTTTTTTCACAAATGAATCTTCTAGTTTCAGTGTCTTTGCAATCTAGATAGGCTAAGGATTTCCCAAATTACATCCTGATGTTTTAACAAGGCTTTCTCTTTGCTCTCACATTTTACTATAAGCAGCAGGAATCGATGAGGCTCTGCTTTTAGCGTGATTTGGAAATATCAACCAAATATCCAAGTACATTACTTACAAGTGTCCTTTCCACATAACTCTAAGATACAATTCCCCCACCTTTCTGCCTCTACAGATGACTCCTTCTTCTTCCAGTTTACAAGAACATTTTCCTCACTTCCTTCTGAGTTCTCACATCTGGACCTCCATTGTTAATAATTCTACAATGTTCTGTTTATGAAGATTTAAGTGTTCTCTAAAATGGAGCCATACAAAATAGGAGGGAAGCATTTTTAGGCATGATTGTGTGCATGATTAAGAGTCTCTGATTCAAGATTTTCACTAATGAAGCAAAGTCCAGCCGTTGCCTTTTGTTTGTTTCCGAACATTAATATTAGTGGTCTTTTCCTTAGAGGCCATTTATTATTCTCAGAGAAAAGTTTCCTGATGTACTGGTCCCAGTGCAGAGAGAGAAGGACAGACTTTCTCTATAATGTCTCCCTTTTCATATGCCATTGCACTTAAATCACAATGTCCAACTACTTTGCGTTCCTGAGATGAGAGTGTCTCTCCCCAAAGCTCCAGAAAGCACATTTCCATCCCCTGGATGAGTAAGGAGTGGATACTGCTGCAGGAGGGTGGAGAGGAATTGGGAACCCACATTTTTGACATACATTCTTTCAACTTTCAACAAGATTTCAGACTTGTATCATCCCCTTTCTGTTCAGATGTATTTACTATCTTCAGTAGCTGATATTGTACAAAGTCAGTTAATTGCTAGAGAATAATGTGATATTGTTAGTGTTTGGAATAAAAAATTTCCTCCAAAGGCTCAGATGTTCGGAGGTGGGGATTTCAGAGGGTTATTAGGTCATGGCCCATTAACTTTGCTAATGGACTGATCCACTGATGAGTCCCCAGCTGTAAGTGCTGTTAGGAAGTGGGGTTTGGTTAGCATAGGTCACTGGAATGTGACCTTAGCAGGTACATCCCTTCCCCAGCCCCCTTCTCTCTCGCTCAGGCTCTTCCAGGCTCTCTGCTCAGCTCGGCGACCACCATAAGGCGAGCAGCTTTCCTCCACCACACTGTTCTGCTGCCCTGTTTCTGACTTGGAATCAGCTAAACATGGACCGAAACTTCTGAAACCGCGAGGCAAAATGAAATCTTTCTTTTTCAAATCATCTATGTTAGATTCTTTGTCTCAGCAACAGAAAGGTGACTAATGTAAATGTGCTGAGTTTTTGAGATTTGCCTTTGAATGAAAGGCATGAAAAAGCATTTAGTACTTTTAGCTTGCAAATGGGGTGACTTTTTCCCAGTGTTGTCAACTACATTATTGATGACAATTTTACAGCTACTAGTTTTGAGGGCTTCTGTTGTCTTGGCTAGCTTCTTCCAGTGAATCCATGTACGTGTTTTTAACAAATGAGGAGGGCAGAGGTTTTATGGTGAGGTGGTGAACCACATTTTCCACTGGTAGTTCTCTTCCCCAGAAACTGTCTTGTCACCCTGTCATCACTGCCTCCCTATAACGTTCACAATTTTGTACAATAAACTTCCATTGTAAAACATGTCACTCAAAAACACCATATTTTGATTTCCCTATTTCCAAAATAATGACATTAGCCTTTTCATACTTCTCTCGTCTCTCCTTATACATGTCTTTCTGAAAACTTTGACAGTCATTTCACTACTATTAAGTTGTCATGATTGATAAAATCTGCATTCTGCTCACTAGCTGCCTTTCAGTTTTCTATGATTAAAATGTTGATTGCTTCTGAAAGTTAAAAAAAAATAGTAATTCTGTTTATTCATGGATCAGAGGAGTCAATGTGGCTAAAATGGGTTTTCTGCTATAACATCCCCTGTTTAGTCTCTACTTATATTGATGTCAGGCTTCTTTACCTTTCTTTTAGGTAGTTTGGCTAAGAGTTATCTATCTTGTTTATCTTTTCAAAGAATAAACTATTTTTATGGATTTTTCATATTGTTCTTTTAGTCTTTGTCTCATTAATTTCAGTTCTGTTCTTTATTATTTATTTCCTTCTTTGTCCTGATTTGGTGTGTTCTTATTTTCTTGAACTCTGATTTCAATTACACTTATTTTCATTTTGTGGTTCTATTTGACTTCTGCTCTCCTCCCCTCCTCCCCTTCCTTCCTCTCCTCCTCCCCTTCCTTCTTCCCTTCCTTCCCTCCCTCCCTCTTTCTTTCTTTCTTTCCTTCCTTCCTTCCTCCCTTCCTTCCTTCCTGCCCCTTTCCATCCACTACTGGCACTTCTCAGTTGTTTGTTATCCCACAGAATTCTGTTCTGCACTCTTTCATCTTTCCAATTTTCACACTTACCCTGAATAGCCTTTTCCATATTAGTTATTTGAAACTCTACCTACATCACAGTGACTAATCTTGAATTGCCTCTAAAATTCATTTCATAGGACATCCTAATGAAAAAAAAATGAAATTTAAAAAAAAAGAAAAAATATGAAATTAAATTCGTCTCCTTAATCATGTTTTCATTCATTTTGTGTGTGTGTGTGTGTGTGTGTGTGTTTGTGTATGGTGCTGGTGACTGAATCCAGAGAGTGCTGAGCTAATTTTCAGTAGTTTTTTTATTTTTTATTTGAAGACAGTTTCTTGTTAAATTTCCCAGGCTGGACTTAAACATTCAATCATCCTGACTCAGCCTCTTGATTATCTGGGACTATGGATGTGTGCCACCGTGCTTAGCAAAATTCAATAACACCCAAATTTCTTGAGTATATTCTGTATGGCTGGTACCACCTATGATGCTGGAGGAGAAAGATACATGGATTTCAATTAAAACTGTGTTTACTTTAAAAAGTGGGTAGTAGGTAAATAGGTAATGACTTTTGTTGGTGGGATGTTAGAAAAATAGGAATGGGAGTCAAGAAAATGAAATCATTTTGGTACACTATTGTGTTTTCTATGTCTTGCTTTTTCAGACCATGAACTTGAAAGTAAACTGGTATTTTTCATGTGCTAAAGCAGAACATATATTAGTTTTTGACAATAGTTTTAAAAATAAGTGAAATAGCTATAAGAGAAATTTCCAAAATTTTCTTGCCCAACTTTTATAAAATCTCACATTGTCGGTTAATATTATGTATTCTAGTACACACCGAAGAAAGTTTGGAATTTTGTTTTTTTTTAATGACCTTCGCTTGCGTGAATATATTGTAGAAGAAAATCAGACTACAGAACTTTTTGTCTGTGTAGAAGTGTTTACAATGTAACCATGCCTGCGAAACACTCCCTACTTCGATTTATAGATTTTTATAGAATCTTTCAATTTAAAGGAAATCTCAGATTTTATGGAGGTTTGCAGTCACCAATGTCATGTGCCAGCTTGTCACAAGTCAGGATAAACACTAGATGATCTGCGAGCACAAGATTTGATTCACACCTCAGTTTCAACTTTATAGAGCAGTATTCAGAAGTTCCGTTTGAATTTATTTATTTATTACACTAGTGCTTGAAAACAAATCCAAAACTCACTCATCATTAAATGTCTTTTCCACCTCATAAATGCAGGGAGGAAGTAGATACACACAGATGAAGCTTAAGTGCTTAAACCCAAATCTCTTGACACAACACATTGTATAAAAATAGATACATTCTATTTAATACATGTCTAATGCTAAAGAACGTACTCAAATATTTTATTTTACAAAACTTTATACAAAATGCCAGGTATATGTAAATAACTCATATTAGTATTTTTCTTTGCCTTTGTTCCAGCTTTTTTGACTATATATGCACAGTAACAATATGTTAATATACCATAACACTAGCTCTTCTATGTCAGTGCTTTCTACCTTGGTGAAACTATGAAGTATCTGAATAAAACTGAATAAAACTGAAATGTAACTACACGTTCTTCATCAAAATAAATATATTCTGGGAGGTTTTATGTGACTTTCTATTCCATTAGCTAATCACAATGTGTTCCATGCTAAAATGTTAAATTAGGATACATATTGGCTTAAATCAAAGTACACCTAGTATAAACAAAGGCAATCCCTTTTTTCCTGCAAAATAAACAATAATAAATATTTTTTTAATTGCCTGCAATATCTCTGCTGCAACTACACCTTGGTATTTTAGCATTAAAAGCAACCACAGACAATACAGTATATAAATAAGTAAGATGGTTGTGTTCCAATAAAAATTCATCATAAAGTGGAGGCTGGATTGTGTGTCTCACAGGCTGTGGTTTTGCTGACCTCTGATACATAAAATAAAGTTTCCTAATTTCCTAACTCAACAAATATATTCGATCTGTCTTCAGTACAAATTTTTATTACTTACTCTAAGAGTATACATATATGTGTATCTAATTTTCTAATATCTTTTCAACAAAAAAGTAATACTGCCAAAATTAACCCCAGATGACCCTACCCTTATTAAGCATGTTGCTTATTTAAACATATAAAGAAAGGAAAAAATAGATTCTTGATATTTGTATTCATAGTGTTATGTAAGATTTCTGTTTATAATAAACTTTATTTGGCATTTCTTTTGACTCTTTGAGCAGTGCAGGGTAGCACATATTAACATAATAGATGTTAATGCAAGCAATGTGAACACATTGTACAGCTCATTTTAAGTGTCTTATGTTACTGCACTTCCTATTATCTCACAAAATATCATGTCCAGACTTCATCATTAAATCCAAAACATGCTAAAAAGAAAGAATACACATTAGAAAGACACAAAGCAAATATCAGAACCAGAAAAAGGTATGATACAGATGTTGAAATTATGAAACATAGAATTTAAAATAGCTGTTATTAACACATTATGGACTCTAATGAAAAAAAGTTGACAATGTGGAACACATGGGTAATGTATGCCAAGAGATGAGAACACCAAGTAAAAATTAAAAGGAAATACTAGAAATGAACAGGAAGGCAATGGAAATGAATGTCTTTGATCATTTCTTAAGTAGACTAGGCATAGTTGAGGAAAGAATCAACAATCTGGAACACAGGATGATAGAAACTTCTCTAAGTAAAATGTGAAGAAAAAAAGAATGCAAAAAATAATAAGTCAGAACATCTAAGAACTATGGGGCAATTCAAACAAGTGTAATACGTGCATAATTAAAATACAAAACAGAAAAAAGAGAATGAAATAGAAATTTGAAAAAAACACATGAGAATTTTCTAAAACTAGTGGCAAACACTAAACCACAGATTTAGTAAGTGCAGAAAATATCAAATGGGGTAAAATTTTAAAAATCTACCTGTGAGCATAATGAATTGAAATCAAAGAAAATCATAAATAAAAATCTTGAAAAACAAAAACCAAATCTTGAAAGAATCCAAAGGAAAACAACTTGATCTAAAGAGGAACAAGAATAAGAAGTACGTTGTGTTTTACATGAGAAACCATGCAGAAAAAGTAGAGTGAAATATTTAGTATAATTTAAAAAACAATTTACCAGCCTAAAATTCCTAATCCCACAAAATTATATACAAGAAATAAAGGAGGAAAAAAAAAAGATTTCCTCAGAGAAACAGAAGTAGAAATTACATAATCAGCAAATTTTCCCTAAAAGTAGTATCAAAAGAAAATTCTTCAGAGCACATGAAGTACATGTAAGTTAGATACTCAAAACAGCATAGAGAAAATAAACA